>JAMXBD010003387.1:0-122846 GCA_024138025.1 Combretum micranthum | reverse complement strand
CTATTAGATCATAATCAAGGACAAGTATCAACATGGCAAGTGATAAAAATAGTGAAGTACATTAAAATAAAAATATTTACATATGTAAATTTTATTTGTATTTTTGCTATTTATGTAAAACACGAGTTAATAAATTTATCAAAAGGAGTAAATTATATTTTGAAAAAAAATCGCTACGAAATTACCAGATTTTTACACTGTCATGTCCCGTTTTGTACTTTCTACTGTTACAAAACCAAAGCCACAATCCAGATCGCAGTATATAGTATTATAGTGACACGAAACCACCTCTTGTTTACATAGCCTTCTATACTTCCATTTACATGAACGTCAACGTCTTCCCATTTATTCTCCGAATCTCTCATTTACACTGCCCTTTCTCTCTCATTTACACTGCCCTTTCTCATCATCATGTCTTGTCTCTTTCCTCATAAATATCGGCACCATAACACAAACATTCACATTCCACACCGCTGTTAGTTTAAGGTTTGTGTCGATCTGAGAATCAAAACTTAAAAAAAAGAGAGAAAAAGAAATGGGGTGTTCGAGCAATTCACAGTTCAAAATGGTAACCGGAGAAGCAGGTTACGTGCTTGAAGATGTGCCTCACTTGTCCGATTACATGCCAAATCTTCCGGTACGTACTATCCCTAAAACCTGATTCTGTGATTTATCATTTTCTTTCATTTTTGTAAAGTTCATTACTTTACTTGATTTTAGTACTGATTGATCGTATAATAGTGACATTGATGTGTGTTGATGAACTTAGAATAAATGCTGATTGATTGATGGAGGGTGGTCTTAATTTGGTTTAAGTTTATGAATGATTATGACAAGTTGTTGGGGGGTGGTTTGGCATTTGGGATCATTCAATTCTAGCAACTCCCTCGACTGTCCATGTTTTGCTGTGTTGCTACGGGAAGCCTGAATTTTTGGGGGATTAGTAGTACAGGTGGCTGCTTTTGGCACTTGGGAAGTAGCGTAGAGTTGGCAACTCGTGTTCGCGGGTTGTGTTTAGTGTTCCTTTTCATGCTGAAATTTTATTTGTGTCAAAACTTTATAAAGTATTATACACTGTAAAATCATTAGCTTTAGGTAAATTACATCAAATGGCATCAAAGTTTGGGCATTTAAGGTGTTAATGTTTTGAGTGGTTGAATATAGGCATCAAGGATTGAGAGTTAGGTTCACTTAACATATTGGTTAAAAAGGGTTTCAACGTTTAGCAAAGTGAGTTAAATGTATCAATAATTGATCGTTGATGGAAAATTAAAGAGGTTTAATTGAAAATTAATTTAAATATCAATACCTTAAATGTTACCTTTTGTGTAATTTACCCCATTAGCTTCGCTGGTAATCATGTTTGTTCGTGTTGGATTCATGTTGAAGATTAGTGTGTTGATTTCATGTTTAGTTTTTCATTTTGTTTTTGTATTTATCCAGGGATGTCATCAGTACTTTGAAGCAGCTTAGTTATTAGGATATGCACTCTATTACTTGTTGGTTTACTGATTCGATGACTTTTAATTGCCAGGACCATCTGACTATTTATCCTGTTTTAATGTTAAATTGTACATTTAATAGTTGATCACAAATCAAGGTGGTGGAAAAATAGGATTTTGGAATTAGTCTGTAACTCATGATGAAACATATCATTATATTTGAAGTTGTTTATTGGATTCCATTGTGGTCTTTGAATTGCATTTGTATCTATGGAAATGAACTTGGAATGGCTGTGACTCACCTTTTTGCATTTGAGCTCGGTATTAAATCAATCACCAAAAACCCAGACACTAAAAATGCCCCAGATCAATGTTAATGTAATTGAGAGTGGAATGCTCAAGTGAGATTCTTTTTTATAATATTAGAGCTGGCTTAATCAAACTGCATACCTGTTCTCAAACTACTATTATGAATGGACTACATTTATTGAAAGATATATTAGTGTATATAGGTCCTTGGATTCATATGTTGTGATAAGGGAATTTGTCTGTTGTCACTTATGATTTGTCTTTCCAAACACATTGTACTGATTATCTCATTACTTGTCACACTTTTTTGTTTTGGCAGACATATCCCAATCCTCTCCAAGATAATCCTGCATATGCAGCGGTTAAGTAAGTGAACCTTTCGAAATCCTCCACTGAATGCATATTCCCTTTCCTCATTGCAAATTGCTTTCGATGACTGAAATGCTCTCTGACAGACGTTATTGATTATTTTTTTCAGGCAATATTTTGTCGATATGGATGACACCGTTGCACAAAAGGTGGAATATTCTATTTAACCAGATGTTGTGATATTTTCATATGAATACTGAACAAGTCTCTTGTCAAATCTGGAGATATTGGATGATTTTGAGCTAAGGAATTGGCATATGTACTATCATCATAGCAGAATTTAGAATTGATATGTGAAAACTTGCTTCCCTTTCCTATCGTTTAATCTTAAACTGCCTCAGAAGTGCTATGTGTTAAAAGCAGCAGTTGATCTTCAAAGAAGTCTCAGTGGTCTCTCTGAGTGGTTCTTTCTGATTGGATAAAAGAATTTAATTTTGTTTGCAGTTGAGAATTATCATTGTCAATGTCAAAAGTGGTTTTGATTCTCCTGCAGGTTGTTGTTCACAAAAATGGCCCAAGAGGGACACATTTTCGACGGGCTGGACCTCGACAAAGGGTTTGTAACTGTCTAAGGTTTGGAATTGTTGAAACCATATGGCTGTTACTGATCCATATTCTTTGTTCTGGTTAGGTGTATTTTGAATCAGATGAAGTACATGCATGTATTGTTACATGTGGAGGTCTTTGCCCTGGGTTGAACACTGTGATTCGGGAAATTGTTTGTGGTCTTTATCACATGTATGGTGTGAGCAGAATTCTTGGCATAGATGTGAGTTTTATCTTCCTTTGCTTCCATGAAATTGCTTAGGCAAGTTACAGGCCTGACAAGAGAAATTTGTCTTGAGTCCTGCAAATATTCATGTAATATTAGTGAAAATGAATATTTTTGTGCTCATATTTTACTTAAGACAGTCTCTTGATGCATTGGCTTTCGAAAAAAGATATTCAGTCTTACTAAAGCAAACACTTAAACAATTGAAAGAAGTGCTGAAAAGTGCATATCATGCTTATCCTAGATAGCTAATGCCTTCATCTTAATTGGTCAGAGAGCTGGCCTTTGCTTTTGTCATCATTGTTTCATTTTGAAGAATTGCTACATTCACCCCAGAACTGACAAATTTACTGTTGGTTAGTTTTCTTTGGCATCTGCATGCTAGTGTCACTTCATATCTTTAGACAATACATAAGCTAACTCTTTTTGGCAGCATTAAGTATCGTTTGAAGACAATATTTTTCAATTTACTATTCGTGCAGTGAACTTGTCTTTTGTTATGTAACTTCTCATCCATGCTGAATGATATTATGCAGGGAGGATATAGGGGTTTCTACTCCAAGAATACAATCAATCTAACACCAAAAGTTGTCAATGACATACATAAGCGTGGCGGTACCATCCTTGGGACATCTCGAGGAGGCCATGATAAATCAAAGATAGTTGACAGCATTCAAGATCGTGATATTAATCAGGTCTGTAGTGTCTTCAGATGACGCATTATGCTTTAGAGTTTTGGGTTTTCTCGTGTCATGTGTATTTGTCATACTGATGGCCTGTACGACCATTTGGTGCATTGACTACTCAGGTTTACATTATTGGAGGTGATGGAACTCAGAAGGGGGCAGCAGTAATTTATGAGGTAAAATAGTATTCTGCAATGTGCAATATTCGTGTCATTAGGTGTACCATTGCGAGGTTGAATTGTTTTAAGTATATCTCAAGAGAATGCTGGGATGAGCTTCTCCCTTGAATGATAGAATAATAAACTGACATACAACTAGAAGAATATGTGGCATACTTCCTACTAGTGATCATCGTGATTCAACGTCGAGCAATCATGTTTTCTTTTGGGTTCTTATGCTCTGTTGGCTTTGTTGTGGGCATGGTTTAGGAATCTAGTCGAGGGTTATACTTGTGTGTACATGGGTTTAGGATTCATAAGAGAGAGAACCCTTCAATCTCATAAACTATTGATTACTCTTACCACTGATGTAAACTGATTTCTTGTTTGTTTATTAATGTTTTAGAAACACTTACCTATACAAGCTTGTCAATCCTTCCTTCCTTAAATAGAAGATAAATATCATTTAATGAAAAGTAATAGAAACTTAACAATATGTTTAAAATGAAAAAAACAAACATGAATATGCATTGTCCTACTATAAAGATATTCAATTCCTATTATAAATATTATCCTAAATATTTCGAAGATTATTCGACTCCTGAACAATGAGCTTGTCTTTAAGCTTATCTTGACCGAAATGGAAGAGTTTCTTCCAATATTGAAACTTCATATTTACTTGAATAAAGCTGGGTATTGTGGGGAATACAAAACTCATTAAATTTTCCATCAGGATATAGTTTTGATTCATGCTAGAGATGATGGGGTGGCTTGCATGGGCAAAGATCATCACCCTACCCCCTTGTAAGCACACAATGGCTAGACAAGCAATGAGTTTGCTTTTGCTGGGTTGTTAAATGGGTCAATGGAAGGAATTCTATGTCATGGTAGCATGGTCTTTTGGATTTTGTCCACTGTTATATAGGTAGACTGCTGGCATTTGTGATTTGATCTGACAGTATGTCTCCTTTGATGCTATTTGTTCTGACCATACAGCTTTGCCATTCTGATCTCCATTGTTTCCAACCATTTGCTTTTCTTGCAAAGTTGGCAGCTTGAGTTTGTTGCTTCTTTTCTTGCCTTGCCTAATCTTGGTCCTGTTTGCTCGTATTGTTCAAGAAATGCTATAAACTGGTCTTGCTCAGAATCACTCACGATGTTTGGTTCTCATACCAAGTTGTTTTGAGTTCAAGTTGGGGATCTGATCTCTGGTGGTATGTGTGTTATCTGGTTGAATGCTCATAAGAGAGAGGATATTTTAATCCCATAGAATAGGACTCACTCGAGAGAACTAGTAGTGGCGCCTGAAACTACTTTAGATTAGCCATAAAGATAACTTTTCTTGCTTGTTTATTATTGTACACCATATATATAAATATATATTGTCCTATTCTAAAGATATTCCTTTCCTATTGTAAAGATTTTCCTGATAATCCCAACAGCTTGCTGTTACTAACAATCTTTTTGCTGCCTTACTGGGATCCCTTCGTGCAGGAGATTAGACGGCGTGGTCTCAAAGTAGCTGTTGCTGGTATTCCCAAAACTATAGATAATGATATACCGGTACTTACTAGGACAACTTTATATTAATTGGAATAAGGATATTATTATAATTTAATCCTAATGGTTATTCTCCTGTCTATCAGGTCATTGACAAATCTTTTGGATTTGATACTGCTGTTGAGGAGGCTCAACGTGCCATTAACGCAGCTCATGTAGAGGCTGAAAGTGTTGAGAATGGCATAGGTGTGGTTAAACTAATGGGACGCTACAGTGGTAAGCTTACATTATTTCTTGATTTGTGCTAATGGCATTGTAGTCCGTGGCCCTTTGCATTAAAAGCCTGGGGTATGTGCTTCTGCTATCCTAATTGCCATTACCCAGCACTAGGAGGGGAACACTTTGTAAACCTACTGGGCCCTTTTATCCAGGTGCATGGATAGATGGGATTCCAGTACCAATCATTTTTTGATGATTATACATCATCACTTAATCTAGCAGTCATTCCTTCTATTCTGGGGTTTAGAAAGGTGTCTTTCCTCCTAAACTTTGTCTGGTAATTTAAATTTTCCTGTAGGCTTCATTGCCATGTATGCTACTCTTGCAAGCCGAGATGTGGATTGTTGTTTGATACCAGAATCACCGTTTTATCTCGAGGGTAAAGGAGGACTTTTTGAATATATTGAAAAGCGACTTAAGGAAAATGGCCACATGGTCATAGTTATAGCTGAAGGAGCTGGACAGGATTTGGTAACAGAGAGCTTGCAGTCCATGAAGCAGGAAGATGCTTCAGGAAATAAACTTCTTCAAGATGTTGGTCTATGGATATCACATCAAATTAAGGTACTTTTAACACAATTTTAGATACAAGAAATCAGGATGATTTCATGTGACTAATTTACAATGTTTTTACTTACTCTTACTGGATGCACATCCCTTTTAGGTTCTTGTGCATATATTTATGCAATTCTGTTATTGTATTGGTTGAAGTATACTTGATTTCTTTGTTGCTGCAATTGCTGCCTAAATTAAGTTCACGGATATTCATGGTTGATTTGTAATATGCCAACATATAAGAAAAAAAGTGTTCTCCTACTAACTTCTCTCCACTTTATGCAGGACTATTTTGCAAAACATCCTAAGATGGCCATTACGCTTAAATATATAGGTAAAACTCCACCTTTAAATTTTGTGATTATTATATTATGTTGTGATGAAGAAATGCATGGACTAATATGGATATAATCATCTACTGGTCTGACAGATCCTACATATATGATCCGTGCAATTCCAAGCAATGCATCTGACAATGTCTACTGCACACTTCTTGCACAAAGTGCAGTTCACGGTGCAATGGCTGGTTTTACAGGTTTCACGGTTGGGCCTGTCAATGGAAGACATTCTTACATTCCCTTCAATGTATGTTCCTTGCATCTTATGCTAAGAGCTTTAGATTTATAATTCTTTGGGGCCATTTTTTCAATCTGTAATTTGGGTAGCACTCATCCCTACTTAAGACCCCTGCACTCTTCCTGGATTGATCTTCATCTCTACTCAGTGAATCTTACTCTTTGTGCGATCTATCTCTGATTCTGTGCATGATTTGCATTTTGGATCCATGCAGCGAGTCACAGAAAGGCAGAATAATGTTGTCATAACTGATAGAATGTGGGCAAGACTTCTTTCTTCAACCAATCAGCCCAGCTTCCTGAGCTCCAGAGATGTTATTGAAGCCAAAAACGAGGAAGTGCCACCAACTCAATTGTTGGAAAACGCCAATGGAGAGAAGACAGAAGCAGATGGAATTTCCAGCAAGTCTTGAAGTTGCATAAGAAAATGTTCCTCCTGGAAGCTGCTGCTTTGTAAAAGTCTCTTCCCTTTGATCTATGGTTGAAGTTGAACTATATGGCTTTGTAACTTAGTTCATATGTGTTCATTGAATGAATAGCTTCCAGCAAATCACTGTCTAGTGTCTACTACTACCATTGAGACTTCTTTCTGCGTTGCATGTTTGCTGCAGAAATAGCACCCTTTCTAAAAGGTATTTGTTAGTCTCTGACGCTTGGAAAACCCAGCACTAGCATACAGTGCTCAGTTTTCTTCCAAGGTGTCCATTTATTTTCAGAGAAAATTGACAGTAACATGAAACGCGTTATGAGAATTTTGCAAACAAATGTTTTGTTTTGCCTTTTCAACCAACATATGAGCTGTGTTTTATTATTATCCGTTAGTTTTAATTAGAGACATGTTAGCTTCTAATTGGATCTTAACAATTCATTTGTCAAACAATATTATTTTATGCATCTATGTAAGTGATCTTATAAAAAAATTGTAGTAAAAATTTGAAAAAATGGGTGCAGAAATTGAGGAAAAAAGGAAACAAATAATACAATTTTTATAAATTCCAAAAATCAGAAATTTTGGAAAATAGTCCCAAAGATGTAGTAGATGAAAATAATCCCAAAGATATATAGGGGTAGAGTGGCATGTAATACTCTATCAAATCGCAATGCAATTTTTTCTTAATTATTTTTTAATACTTTCTTTTCCTTTTAATTTTCTACAATTAATCATTAAACTGCTTGGACAAACATTTAATAATATTGTTTGAATAAATTATTTCAAATTATCAGAAACTATATATGTTGATAATTAAAATTAAGATAATGATAAAATATTTGTTAAGTGTTCACTTAGGGGAAAAAAATAAAAAGAATACATTTCACTTATAGAAAAAGAAATTTCAAAACATATCCTATTTTCATAATGGTCTTATTTCTATTACTTATGTAGATATAGGCATGGTTCATTCCGAATAGGGAGCCGAATTGGAACTATCACCGGTGGTTTTAGAACCGGCTATGGAATCGCCGGTTTCACAGTTCTTAGGCAGTTTTTTAGCTTAGAATCGATGGAATCGAGGTTCCATTCAATTCCATTATAAAAAAAGAAAAAATAATATTAAATATATAACTATTTTATATAAATAGTAAAATTTATTACTTATTTACAATGTTTAATATGTTATTATCGATAATACAAATAAATATAAAGTAAAATCATATATAATTAGTTTAATAAACTTCTTCTAAAAGCAAAATTCATTTTCTTAATAATGTGAGATTATTTTTTGCATTGTAATTTTTATTTTTAATCTTCTAGAGTATTTTACAATAGCATAATACTAATTATAATTGATATTGAATATGTTTGTATACATATAAATGTGCATTTTAAATAAATTTTTAAAAACTTTGGTTAAATAATTTAATACTTTTAGATCCAATAATTATTTTTTACTTTAAAATTTATTTTATTAAAGTTTAATATTTTTTTATTTTTTTAAAAGGACAGTTTCGTTGTTCTAAAACCGGAAACAGAAACTGGCGATTCCATGGAATCAAACCGAAACTGTGGGAAATGGTTTCGGTTCCTCAATTCAAGACATGGAATAGGCGGTTTTGGTTTCGGCTTCGGTTTGATTCGGTTCTAAAACCGTGACAATGTCTATACTTACATGGAAACTGTGAATCAACAAGCATTAATGTGGCTTAGCAAGAGCGATCGGCAAGTTTCGAAAGTTTTAGATTATAGTTGAAGAATTTGTTATTTTCTGTTTTACTCAACGCTCCGTTTATTTGGAAGTAATAGAGGCAGAAATCTTTTATTATGGCTTAGCAAGAACGATCGGCAAGTTTTGAAAGTTTTAGATTATAGTTGAAGAATTTTTTATTTTCTGTTTTACTCAACGCTCCGTTTTTTGGAAGTAATAGAGGGCAGAAATCTTTTATTATAGTTGAAGAATTCACTTCGATTCATGGACCTTAATGATCCATTTATTTGAAGGTAATAGAAAGGTGTTGCTAGTTCTAATCTAGCAAGGATTAAAAAAAGAGGATTTAGGTTAGACTTTGATGTGTAGTAAGCTTATAAAACATAACACGGTTAGTGACACGTTAGGGTTGGGTATGGTATACCCACTTTAATGCTTAAGTCGACAAACATGTTGATTTAAGAGCTTAATGATTGTAGGATTAGAGAGAAATACTTATAGATGGCGAATCCTGGCGTTAGAGTGCGTCATAGATCATGGAAATTATAATGGACATAGGATGAACCTATTAACCCACATTCACATGTGCCGAGCTTGATTAAGGAGAGTATGTTAAGAAACAATATGCAGAGTGCCGACTTAATGCCGCAAGAGTTAGTTGGTGCTTTAAGCCAGGGTAAAGGGCGTTTTAGCAAGAGTTCAATATGAACTGACATTAGCCCATTGAGTTAGCCTAAGCAGCTAACGAGCTGGCCTTTAATTGGAAGGTTTGAGGTTTATATTAGACTGTCAACAAGGGAAAATAAAATAATTACTTGGTATACACCTTTTTTATTCCATTTACTTGCAAAATAGACATAAAGTATCTATTTCTAATAAGTTTTTTATTCAACAAATAGAGAGAGTGATTAGAATCACTTTGTATGTAATTTTTTTTTTTTTATCTATTCCCTTTCCGATGGAACAAAGAATATGAAATAATGAGAATATTTTACCTCAATAAATAACTTATTTATTCAAAATAACAAAATAAGGGCATAATGGTATTTTTAATTCTATTCTCAATTTTATATCACAATTAATGAATTGAAGTAAATATTACAATATGCATTATTAGTAATAAAATATTAGATGAACCAAATGTAGGGATACATTATTTCTGATCTATTACTATTATTAAGACACAACTTTTCTAATCTTTGCCTATTCCCTATATCTAAGCAAATAGGTTGTAAGTATTTTTTAGTGTTAATGACCACATTTGAAGTTTTCAAGTGCCATGTTAACTTCTTAAGACCTCTTTACTTTATTTGAGATCCTTCAATTTTAGTGTTCCTTGGTGTCACATCAACTTAATCTCATTTATTACTTTGAAAAATAAACAAAGTAAATATAGGTAAATATCAAATTTCATGTATGAACTTTTGCACAAAAATTCAATTTAGTATCTCAGCTTTGAAGTATTCAATTATATGATTAATTAAACCTTTTATGATTATTTTTTACATCTCATTAATATGGTTTGTTCTATTTACAAACACAAAAGAGGTATTACTAGCATATAATTGAACTTTTATCATTGCCCCTGATACCATCTAGCACTAATAGATTACTTCTTTAACATTAGAAAATGAAGCAAACATTATTAGGAGGTAGTAAAAATAACCGGAAAAACTTTGATTGACTATTAAATTAACCACTTTAAAGTTCAAGTACCAAATTGAATTTTTATGTAAAGCTTAGATACCAAATTTGACACATTTTTATGAACATATAATCATATGTGTGTGTGTGTGTGTATTAGGGCCATCGAAATTTGTTAAAAATTTTGAAATATAAGACAACTTTTTGGGGTCTTTCATGAAGCATTTTTCTACAATGGTAAAGAACCTAAAAAATATGTATTCATAACATGTAAAATTATGTTAAGGACCTCTATGAAGCATGCCCTAATAAGGTAATTAGTATTGAGTCTTATAGGCACTAAAAACCTTAAATTTTACAACTGCTCTGCAATTTTGATACATGAAGAGGGTAGGCATTATCATGGTTCTGGAACCGAACCGAACCAAACTGGAATCGAAACTGTCGGTTCAGGTCTTAAAATTGAGGAACCGAAACTATCTCCCATGGTTTCATAAAATCACCAGTTCTTGGTTTTGATTTTGGAGCCACAAAACCGTTTTTTTTTTTTTAATTAATTTTTAATAAAATAAATTTTAAAGTCAGATAATTATTTGATCTAAAAGTAGTAAATTATTCAACTAAAGTTTTTAAAAAATTATTTAGAATGCACATTTATATATATACAAACACATTCAATATCAATTATAGTTAGTATTATGCTATTGTAAAATACTCTAGAAGATAAAAAAAAAAAAATTACAATGCAAAAAATAGTTTCACATTATTAAGAAAATGAATTTTACTTTTAGTAGAAGTTTATTTAAACTAATTTTATATGATTTTAAGTTATGTTTATTTGTATTATTGATAATAACATATTAAACATTGTGAATAAATAATAAATTTTATTATTTGTATGAAATAATTTAAATATTAATAATTATATATTTAATATTATTTTTTATTTTTATTTTTTAATGGAACTGGGTGGAACTGCATGTTCTATTGGTTTTAGGCCAAAGAATTGCATAGGAACCATGAAACCGACGGTTCCATCCCGGTTTTGGAACTACTAGTGATGGTTCCGGTTCCATTCCTGGTTCGGAATCGAACAATGCCTATGTTTAAAAGAGGCTCTTGACCTATTTAAGGAATCGGCATGTTCTCGGTCATGGCCCAGATTCGCAGGACTCAGCAGGCATGGCCAATGTTATTAAGCTTAATCGACCTGGGCAAACATGAACGATCCAATTGTGGACTAGAAACTCGCCTAGGTGCTAGGTATAAAAATACTTAACAATCTGAGCGAGCTTCAATTCAAGCCTAGCAACAAATCAACCTAAATCGCAGATTCAGCAGGCCATGGCTAATTTTATTAAGCTCAGACTGACCTGGGCAAACCTGAACTATCCAACTGTAGACCGGAAGGTCGCCTAGGTCACTGGGTACAAAAATACTTAACAGTCTGAGTGGGCTTCAATTCAAGCCTAGCAACAAATCAACGTAAATCATAGGACTCAATAGGCCATGGCAATTGTTATTAAGCTTAGACCGACCTAGGCAAACCTAAACGATCCAATTGTGGACCGGATAGCTCACCTAGGTCGTTGGGTACAAAAATACTTGACAGTTTGAATGGGCTTCAATTCAAGCCTAGCAACAAATCAACCTAAATGACGAGTTAAGGTATTACTTTTGCAATAAAACTTTTCCCTCATTTTTAATGCCATAAATGGTACTTAAACTTTGATAAAATATACAATTAGATATTTAAAATTTGAAATTGATAAATATAGCACCTAAACTTTGAAATAAATTAATTTAGTAACTAAAAGAATTTTTTGTGCATGCTAACAATCTTTGAACTTTCAAATAGACAAATTTAGTAATTAAACTTTTTTATGCACGCTAACAGTCTCTCTATCAAGTTCTTTAAGGTACTAAATTGATCAATTTCAAAGTTAAGGTTCTAAATTGATTATTTTCAAAGTTTAGGTACTTAATTACATATTTTGCCCAAATTCAAATACCATTAATAATATTATCCCTGTAACTACCCTTTCAATTTCATGTGGGACAAGTTCAATGTGTAGACCAAACTCATGTTATTTTATTGTTCATCGAAATCCCCACTTGCAATCAAGCAACTATCCCCTACTTAAAAAGAGTAAAATCATATGAGATATGTGATCTTTTACATTCAAATAAAAACACGGTACATATCCTCAGTGGTTTTGCTATTGACCACTTACTCAAATCAACAGAGATGGTGGACTAAATAATTGATTACATGATATAAAGATATTAAAAATGCCATGAAAAAACACCATATCTACAAGTTCATTCAATATTTTTAAAATAGTTAGGTGAAAGATTACATTAAAATCACATGTTTTGTCTTTATAATTAAATATAATCTATAATTTAATTTTGGGTTAATGTCATGATTGGTATCTTAACTTTGGCCAAATATAAAATTTAATACCTAAACTTAAAGTTTAATCAATTTCATACCTCGTTCTAAAATTTATGTGCATTAATGATACCTAAGCTAACCACCGTTAGAACTGTTAATGGTGTGGCGCTTTTGGCCTATAAGGTAGTAACATATGTCCATAATTATTATCTTATTTTTAATTAAGTCTATTACTACAATCATTCTAGAACTATTTTTTACCATCATAATCAAGATTAATACTCTTAATTGCCTATTTATTATTATTATTCTGAATTAAGTCTACCACTACAATCATTCTAGAACTACTTGTTATCTATTGAATCAAAATTAACACACAATTTTGATGAGACAAATATTATAAAGTTTAATATCTGAAAATTAGACAAAGCATTGAAATATATATATATTATCTTCACCTTTGGATAAATATTTGCATGACATATGAAAGAATTCCATAGCAGACACTAACTATCTAGACACTAAGCCTACAATGTTTGGATGCCATTTAATTTAATTCTTGCTTAGAGCAATGTTTTGCTTTTTCTATAACTATTGGTTTGGCGATAATGCTTGGCATCCGAATAGTATGTGTTTTTCATTCAGGGTTTCAGATATGGTTTGGACGCCTTGTGAGGACACCATATACTGTTTGAATGGTAAGCTCCCGAAAAATAGTTGTTACAACATTAATTGCAGATGAAATTTATTTTTCCAAGGGACAGCGGGCAAGACTTATAAGAAGCGTATATATACATGTTTTCTGTAAGATGAAAACTAGTAGTTGAGCTAAGAAATTGCTATCAAAGTCTTGTATTCTCTCAAATTATTATCTTTGTCTTTTGTTCTTAAATTTGCATCAAATTGAGAAAAAAGAGTGAGTAGTACTCTTATGTGTTATTTGCAATTTGTAAAAGAGTACTACTCGAGTGAGATCCTTAAGTATTGTGTGTTGGGTATTGCTCACTTGAGCATTGGCAATTTGTGATTAATATGTTGGTGCGAAGACTCATTAGAGGAATTGGTGTGACTGTGGAGACTAGGAAGTAAACCAAATTCCACATTATATTCTAAGCTTGATTCTCTAACCATAATCTTTTATTTTTAGTACCTTAATTTGTTGTTGAGTTTTTTGCAATTTTCAAATCACCACCAAAGCAGTAAATTAGAATAAAATTTCATAAACACTGAATTCACCTTTCTCTTGAGTACTTTACCTAGTATATTTAGTTGTTTTCATATCAAAGCGAGTCTCTAAATTTCTTGTGTTTAATCGCGTATTAAAGTAAAATCATGGCAAATAATGCGCTAAGATTTCTAGAAGGACAATCTATTGATAGACCACCACTTTTAAATGGAGGAAACTATCCCTTTTAAAAATGTAGAATGAAAATCTTTTTATAAGCTCAAAATCGATTGATATGGAATTTTATTGAAAATGGTCCGTTTAGGATTGAAGGGAAAGAAGAAAGAGACTTTAGTGAAAAACATTGGAAAAATTAGATTTAAATGAAATTGGCATGAATATATTGCATTGTTGTTTGAATGAAAGTGACTTCAATATAATTTGTAGATGCAAATCTACAAAAGAAATATGGGATGAATTAGAGAAAACTTATGAAGGAACAACTAGAGTAATAGATACTAAAAAAAGTATCCTATGTGGTCAATTTGAAATTTTCAAGATGCAACCGAATGAAACTATAGATGAAGTGCATCATAGATTCATAAATATCATAAATCCCTTGAGTGTACTTGGAAAGAATTTTACTAACGAGGAAATCAACTCCAAACTTCTTAGGTCCTTACCAAAGGATTGGGAGGCTTAAAAACCACTGTCGAGCCTGGATTTTTCATTTCTGGTTTCATTTCTTTTAATCGATCGTATTAAACCCGAACCCATTTAATACAAATCATCAACTAAGAATTAAAAGAATTTAATTTTTGAAAACATTTTGGAGTCGCCACCCTATCAAAATTGGGAAAAATTGTAAGTTAGAATAAATGGTTTGGTTAATCCTAACTTAACTACTAGTCCGCGAAAAAAATTGATTTAAAACCAACTTTGTTAAACTAGAGATTTTTGGATTCGGGGGCTCTCCTATTAAAACCATATGGTTACCACTTAAAATTCATAAATTAAAATTTTATCTTTTTAATGCTCAAAAAATAAATCAAATATCAGGAATTTCTAAATTTACAATTTTATTTACAAATTAATAACAAGAACATTTAATATTTACAACTAACTAATTAATTCAAAATTTACAAGATAATATGATGGAACAAAAAAATATTTTTTCCAGATTTTATATCCTCCCAGAGGTGGCTACGTATCCGCTAATCGAGATCAAACGTTACGTTGTTCTTTTATGAAAACTATTATCTCTTTAAGTTTATTAAGTTTTAATTTTGTGAGAAAATGATTTTTTATGAGTCCTAAATCTATTAAATTAGCTTTTATTAAAAAAAATCATTTTTATAAGTGACAAAAGGAGTCTTGAGTAAAAATAGAATCATAATCATACTTTATAATATAAATCATATATCAAACAAATCACAATAAATCATGCATTTATAAACATAGCATAGTCAAAGTCATAAAACAAAAAAATCATATTATTTAAAATTTACATTCTAAAGAAACATTATACATTAAGCTAAAATTTGCAATTTGATATTTCCTGTTATATTTACAAGAAGCATATATTATCATGTATTATTGAACATACATCGGTCGGATCACTAAAACATAAAATTACTGCCCATTATCAACTTCACTAAATTATTATCATGATGTAATCAATTTTGCATAAATATTTTTAATGTTATTAACTTATAATCACTATTACTGGACAAGTCATATTCATATCTATTATTATTCTAACAGCACATACATATTAATTTATTATTAATATTACTAAACTTTTCCGATTTCCAACTAAACAAGTCATATTATATTTATTATATCCATTTATTTTTATTGATTATTACTTATTTTACTTTTTTCTTATTTATTCATTATTACTATATCATATAATTATTAACATTATTATTATCATAAAAGCAAAAAAAAAAAAAAAAGAAAGAGAAAGCCTACGTAGAAATCCTGCATCAATATATCACCTATTATTATTATTAAATAATGTAAGAAGAATGGTTGAAAACTTACTTGGATGGATTTCCACTGGCGTGCGTCGAGATTGATGGCTAACAGCAAGTTCAACGGCGGTCAGGTTCTAGTTTAGTTGACGGAGCACTCGGATGCCAGTAGTCCTAAGGCAGCACGATGGTTGGATTTTGATCAGACTGGGCAAATGGTGGGTGTCGAAACTCCGATAGTCTTGATTTTGGCTAAAAGAGAAATTCCTTAGAAACCCTAACTTCCAAGAACTATTTGAATTTGAATTTTTGTGTATTTTTTGTGTTTGTGATTTGTTTGGACTTCTTTAGTGTGTGTTATTTTTCTTTTTGTTTTGTGTTTTTCTTTTGTGTTGTTGCTCTGTTACTGATATGTTTTAGGTATTTATAGGTTCAATAGACTGATTTACCTGCTTACCTACCACTCATCTACCGCTTACTGACATATGCACTTACCTCATCTGGTAGTTCGTTGACATATACGCTTACCTCATTTGGCCAATGGGAGCGTGTGGAAAAAATAAGGAGAAAAAGTAATTTGCTTTCTCGCAGAATCAAACCCAAGTCTCTTTACTCATGTAGTGACTTATCCATACAATTTGTTGACATGTGTCTTGTTCTGGTTTGCACAAAATTGCATTTAAGGCTTTAAAAATGGGCCCAATTAAATAAGCTCATGTTACATGAGGTATTTAATTGGGTGTAAAATAAATCTATAATTAAAATTAGTATTATATCAAACCTAAAAATATTTTTTTAATTTTATTATTTTTTTATGCATATGTAATGATTTCTTTTTTTTTTTTCTTTCTTTTTTGTAATTTGTGGGCTTAATATAATATTAATTTTTACTATAAATTGAAGCCTTAAATGGGCAAAAATGGGATGTCTACAACCACAAATGAAGAGGCACGTGATTTAAATGCCATGAGTAAAAAAGAGCTTCTTGGCACTCTCAAGACCCATCAATTAATCAAGAAGCAAGAAGAAGAATCTAGCAAGAAAAATATTGCATTGAAAGCCAAAGTGATGACCTAAGTGATGATGAGGAGGAGGATGAGCTTGCTTTCATGGCTAAAATGTTCATGAAATTCAACAACAAGATAAAGAAAAATAATGACGAGGGAAGTTCTTCAAGAAACAAAAGAGAGAAGAAGGAAGTAATTACTTACTTCAAATGTCACAAGCCGGGGCACATTCAACAATATTATTCTATGCTTAGAAAGGCATCTAGTAGACCTAAGAAGGAAGATTTAATTACTACTTGGAGTGGTGATGATACGAGTGACTTGGATGAAGATGTATGTTTTATGCCATTGGAGGATAAGGTAATATCTCTTCCTAAATCTCTTATGATGAACTTGCAACTATGTATAATGATTCATGCAGAGAAATGGTTAAATTGCAACAGAAAAATAAAGATTTGAGATGATAAGTTTAGGAAATGAACTTGATGAATTTAAGCATGAATATGACAAACTAAAAACTAGAAACGCAATTGGATGAAGACAATGATTTCTTAAGATATGAAAATAGCAAATTAAGAGATGAAAATGAGAAATTATGAAAAAGACACAAAGCACTAAGTATTGAAGTGGGAAAATCGAAAACTCTAGTATAGATTAATCAAAGGAAACAACTGCCAAGTTTGTTGAAGGAGAAAATAACCTAAACATCATGTTAGGGCAACAAACATATACATTAGACAAATATGGAATTGGATATAAGAGTAGAAGTAAAAATGGGACACAAGAGCTATTTGATAAAAGCAACAAATAAGACATGCAACTATTGTGGAAAATTTGGATATATAGCTCACACATGCTTCATTGGAAAGAGTTTTCATGAAGAAAACTTTGTTTGAGTTCCTAAGGGACAAGCTTACTTTACAACTAACCCTAAAGGACCCAAACTCAAATGGGTACCGAAGGGGTAACTCATTGTCTTGTAGGATTCTTCAAGAGGAAATAACAAATGGTACTTGAATAGTGGATGCTTAAGACACATGACTAGAGATGCATCCAAGTTTACAAGACTAGCCTTGAAGGATCATGGAAGTGTTACCTTTGGAGACAATAAAAAATCAACATACTTGATGAAGGTAACATTATAGTGAATAAAGGTTTAATTATTAAGAATATACTATTTGTTGGTAATTTAAAGCATAATTTGTATAATGTTAGGCAATTGTGTGACAATGGCTTCAAAGTAACATTTCTTACAAATAAATGCTCATTGAAAGAATTAACAATAACCAAGCATGTTTTGAGGGGTATAGACAAAGGAATATCTATAAAATTAATCTTGATGATTTCAAGTCTTCAAATGAAACATGTCTCTACTCTCAAAACGAAGATAGTTGGTTATGCCATAGAAAATTGGGCATGCTAATAGATATAATTTCAAAACTTGTTAAAAGCTTCTTGTTAAAGATTTACCAAAATTAAATTTTCAAAAAGACAAGATTTGTCAAACATGTCTATAAGGAAAGCAAATTAAGATTTCCTTCAAGTCTAAGGATGTCATTTCCACTTCTAGGCCATTATAATTATTGCATATGGATTTATTTGAACCTACTTAAACTTTAAGCTTCGGTAGAAAAAAAATACCTTGATTATTGTTGATGACTTCACTAGATACACATGAACATTCTTCCTTGCATCTAAAGACAAATCAAATAATATATTTTTTAGATATTGCAAAAAAATTTAAAATGAAAAGGTCTTAACATTGTGATTATTCGAAGTGATCATGGAGGAAAATTTGAAAATTACGAAATGGATGACTCTTGTAGTAAATTTGGTATTGAACACACCTTTTCGGCATATGGAACACCACAACAAAATAAAGTAGCAGAAAGAAAGAATAGAACTTTAATTGAAATGGTTAGAACAACGTTGTGTAAAAATAATTTATCTAAATATTTTTGGGCTGAAGCAGTTAATACTGTATGCTATATATCTAATAAAGTGTTCATTAGACTTATACTTAAGAAAACCCCTATGAGCTTTGGAAAGGTAAAAAGTCTAACATCTCATACTTTTATCCCTTTGGCACTAAATGTTACATCTTGGATAATGGAAAAGATCATCTAGCTAAATTTGATTAAAAAAAAAAAAAGTGATGAAGGTGTTTTTCTTATTTATTTCCTCATAGCAAGGCTTATAGAATTTTTAATAAAAGAACTATCGTGAAAATCTATTCATGTCATTTTTTATGACACTTTGCCTCATGAGTTTTCCATTGATGATATAAATGATTATTTGCTAATTTAGACAAATTTTCCTTTGAAAATAATGATCATCTTAAAGAAACCTCAAAAGAAATCGATGAATGTGAAAAAAATGACTTAGATGAGCAAACCAATTATGACCTTCCTAAGGAATGGAAATGTGCTAGATCACACCTTAAGGATCTAATCATAGGTAAACCATCAAATAAAGTGCAAACAAGATTATTCCTAAGAAATATAAGTAACCTGGTGTTCCTTTCCCAAACCGAACCCAAAAATATAAATGAAGCCTTAAAATATGACTTTTGGACACAAGCAATGTAAGAATAATTAAATCAATTTACAAGGAATGAAGTATGGAACTTAGTACCTAGGCCTAGTAATAGACTGGTAATTGGAATCAAATAGGTGTATAGAAATAAACTTGATGAAACTAGTATATTAACTAAGAATAAAGCTCGATTAATGGCTAAAGTTACAATCAAGAAGGAATAGATTTTGATGAGACTTTTGCCATAGTTACTAGACTAGAAACCATTAGGATGCTTTTGGCATTTGCCACCTTCAAAGATTTTACACTTTTTCAAATGAATGTCAAAAGTGTTTTTTAAATGGTTTCATCAAAAAAAGGTTTACCTAGAGCAACCATCGGGTTTTGAAGATAATGAATTTCTCCATCATATTTATAAATTAAATAAAGCTCTTTATGGACTCAAGCAAGCTCATAAAGTTTGGTATGAGCTTGGTATGAAAGGCTTAGAGCTTCTTAATAAACAAAGGTTTCTCTAGAGGAAAAATTGATTCAACATCATTTATCAAAAATCACGAGTCAAACACATTAATTGTGCAAATCTATGTAGATGATATTACGTTTAGAGCTACTAGCGTAAGTCTTGTAAATGAATTTGTTGAGTCTATGAAGAATGAGTTTGAAATGAGTATAATGGGGGAACTCGATTACTTCCTAGGTCCAAGTACAACAAATCGAAAATGACACATTCATCAATCAATCTAAATATACCAAAGAACTCTTGAAAAGATTTAAAATGGATAATTGCAAAACTAGACCTACACCCATGAACACGAGTGTAAAACTTGATAAAGATAAAACTGACAAAAATGTCTGTGAAAAATTATATAAAGGCATGATAAACAGCTTATTGTATTTAACTGCTTCAAGACCCGATATCATGTTTTATGTACGTCTATTTCCATGATTTCAATTTTACCCGAAAGAACCCCACTTGAATGTAGTTAAACATATCTTCAAGTATCTTATGGACACTATTGAAATTAGTTTATGGTATCCTAAGTTTACTTCTTTTGATCTTGTTGGATACTTTGGTGCTGACTTTGTTATATGCAAAGTTGATCAGAAAGCATAAGCTGCACATGTCACTACCTTGACAACTCCTTAATATCTTGACAATCAAAGAAACAAAACTCATTTGCACTCTCAATGGTAGAAGCTAAATATGTGGCAACCGATAGTTGTTCTGCCCAAGTTTTGTAGATGAAACAAACTTTAGAAGATTTTAGACTCAAGTATGATAAAGTACCAATTCGATGTGACAACACTAATACTATAAGTTTAACAAAAATTCTATCCAACACTTAAGAACCAAGCATAGAGATTAGACATCATTTAATTAGAGATCATGTTCTAAACAATAATATTAATTTAGAATTTATTGACACAAACAATCAAATTGTGATATCTTTACAAAAATCTTAAGTCAGGATCGGTTTTACACCTTACATCGAGATATGGGCATGCTCATGCAAGCTGAGTGCCAAACATCATAGGTATCAAGTTAGCATCTTTAAGAAAAATGAGCTATCTTTTCAAACCATTGCATCTAGGACATGATGTCGGGCTAACGAAGTATGTTAAATACAAAAGTGTGCTTAAATAAAGGTATTAGCCATGTTTTGTATCTTGATGAATGCTTTATGTTGTCCTTAGCTCCTATTGATGTTTGTTATGTGAAACTCCTTTAAAAAGAAAAAAAAAAAAAACTACACTTAACCATACTCCTATTAGTCACTGAGCCTTACTAAAGTAGCAAGTTTCATCATCCGGGTCATATATGAAATTTTGTGTGTACTTTTCCAACCTAGATCAAACTTAAGTTTACTTGCACATCATGAGATCATATGTAGCCATTTTCACTAAAAATTCACTTGAACTTGTGGTCTCATCCCTATATATCTATTTGCAATTGGCATTTGTATTCCACTTGAAATGGGTTTATAAGGGTGGCCAAAGATGAATTTGAAAGTATGAAATGCAATGGACAAAAAGCCATGGTAGAGGACGATAAACCAGTTTATAGGAGCAATCTTGCAACTAACGAGTCCCCCATGATTAATTTATGGAAAGATGTGTGTAAATGCACAATAAAGCATCTTCATGAAGCTATGCATGAAGCAAAGCACTTTTGAGCTTTGTGTAAATAAACACTTTCTTCCAATCCCCAAGAATAGCTTTCACATAATTGCTTTGCTTCCGATTCTAATGATCTCATTCAACATTTTAAGCTTCATAAACAGCTTCATAAAAATGCAGATTCGACAACGGAGAAGAAGCTGTGTGTAAATGCACATCAAAGAATCGGAAGAAAGTTATGTGTACATGCTTACTTGAATAATCTTATGTCCTACATCGATGATATTTTAAGAGATATGATTGTTTATAAGATATAGTTAGACAACCCAATGATGAAAGAAAACTTGTGGAGGATGCAGGCTTAATGGGCGTGTCTTAATTAAAGTCATGGCTCAACATTGGGGTTTTTAATTTGCCTGGTCTCATATCCTCCGTCAAATCCTGTTTCACCCCTTGAGCCTTGCCCTCTTGCATATCTGGGTCAACTCTACAGGTTAGGTTTGACAACATCGAGCGAGGTCACCCGAGTCCAAACTTTAAAAAAATATATAAAAAATAAATGCAAAATAATTATGAGTAAGACAAATATTTATTACTTATTCAAAATTTTTAATTTGTTGTTATTAATAATATAAGAAATAAATATAATTAAAAGTATGTTTGGTCGGATTTATATAGACTCCTACCAAAAGTAAAAGTTCTTCGTTTTATCATATATAATAATATACCGACACCAATACTAAAAAATTAAATAATTTAATATTACTTTAAATTTGAAGGAACTTTTTAGTAAGAAATTTAATTGTTTTGGCATGTTATTTTCCTGATAAAAACAAATAAGATAATTAAATTAATTTTTCAATGAAAAATTAAATATTAAATTGATGAATAATTTTTAACTTATGAAGTAATTTTATATTATAATTATTTAAGAATAGTGTTCAATTATTTAATATTTTTTTAATTTCATTTTTTTTGTTATCTCAGTGAATTCTGAATATGTTAAACTTGCAATAAGGGAAAAAATAAATAAGCAGCGAGAAACCTTTTCATTAAGAAGTGTTCTTTTTTATTTATATTTTTTTTTCTGGAAATAATATATACAAAGAAACCTATTCAATAACATCTTTAAAATTCACGACTCGTAAACAACACCTTAGATATTAATATCATAAATCGTAACTTAAGTCTTAATTTTTATATTACCATTTTAAAGTGTAAAATTCTGATATCTATATCTCATTCTCAATCTCTATAAATCGCTGCTTGTTAAATACTAAATAGTTTACGATTATGATTTGCTTGTCATTTTTTTCATTGTACAATTTTTTAATCTTATATTTCGTTTTTTTAATGCATAACGCAAAAGAATATTGAAAATGAAAAGCATGAGATAAGCACATTTCATTTGTTTAGCGGATTATATTTACAGGGACGAAGATAGCACATGGATGGCATGTAAGCGGCACGTTACGGGTAAATATTTTAACATGGAAAGGAAACTTAGAATGAGTTTTGTTCTGTTGTGTTGCTAATAGTTGTTAAAGAGCTCATTCTTAGTAGTCTAAGACGATTTGATTTGATGTTTTTCTTTTAACTTCTAGTCCGTTGTGTAGATTTACGCTGAGGAACAAGTCTCATGTGGGATTTTAGTTTCCAATCCAACTTTTGCTAGGCAATCTTAATATATTGGAAGTTGCTTGTTCTTGGTTACAGTAAAGTCAAAATTGAGAGCCTTACAAAGTGAAAGTTATAACATAAAACTACTGCTTTCTAATGCAATTTCAGGCACCACAAGTTTATTTAAGAAATTAAGGCACCAGCTTCTTGTACCGCTTGTCTTGAGAATTTTCCTGATTTTGGTGAATTCTTGCCTTTTAGATATTTAAGTTATGGTCAAGTGTGCCCTCTTTGAGCTTGCTTGGAGCTTCTACTACTTATATCATCCAAAAATGAAACTATTCAGTTTGCTTACATGTGCAAATTCTAGGAAAATTTTTCGAAAGTCATGTTCTAAGCAATTATCGGCTATCTAGAATTGATCTATTAGCATATGTTTAACAAGAAAATCTTGCTGTAAAAGGTAGGGATATAGATTATGTTTTAGTATGAGGTCTTGTTGCATCCAGCAAGATGCAAGCACGATGAGATTGGCTGTCTGGTTGTTTCTTTTGCTGATAGCCTCCAGAATAAAACATTTGTGAACAAGTATCTTTCTCATGAGAAGAATCACGGGTAACAGGTTATACTTGGCTTGTTTTCATTTATTAGCAGAGAGTACTGGAATCTACACTTAGAAAAATTGGTCTTTAAGTGGATCGCCTTCTTGTGGATGCTATGTACAATGTGAAAAGGTTTGGATTCGTAGGCTGAAGCATGCAAATATCTTTCTGTGTCACATCATAAATCCTGGTCCCATTATTTGATAATAGACTTAGTATCTCTTTTTGTGGTGCTACTTGTATCATATTTACTTTAAGAAGATTGATTCGATAAAACGTTGATCTCACTTCTAGCGCTCTATGATAATTGTTAATCAAGAAAATTTAATGAAAAATATTCCAAATTAAATACATATTATAAACATCATTACAATTTCTTTTATGGTGTTCCTTTATTTGGTTAGGTTGTGTTCACTACAATTTCTTTAATGGTGTTCCTTTATTTGGTTAGGTTGTGTTAACTATCCCCGTCTTACATAAAGTTCTCCCCTGCTTAATTAATCTATACCATTTACAAGAAAACCTAATTGATGCCAACTTTTGAGAAAATGACAAAGGGAGGATGACATGGAGAAGTGAATTTACTTGCAGAGCAGAATATAAAGCAAGGCAAATTCTTCAATGATTTGTCAAAAAAGAGCTCTAAAATTGTGAACACAAACCCCGGCTGCAAGCCCTGGTGCTCTCTACCAAAAAAGTCTTAAACAAGTCATTTGATATCACTTTTTAGATTTACTTGAAAACAGCATCCATGGACTATGTAGCAGCAGTACATATGGTAGAGACACTTCCCAACCCCCAGGAGAGACGCTTCCCAACCCCCTGGAGAGACGCTTCCCAACCCCCTGCTGCTACTGTGCCTAAAATGGAAAGCTGGCTACTTTTACAACATCTTTATTTTCTCTGACAAGACTTGAACAAGTAGAATGAATTATCACAACATAAATCCATCAATTACATTGACTGAATGAAAAGAAGGTGGGAGAGAATACACTCTACAAGGAAAAAAAACATGATTTACCGAGCAGATGATTCAAGCCCTGCTAAATTTGATGACATTTTGCTTAAGTATTACAGGATAGACTTATCGATATTTTTGAGAGCCTTCTATGATAAGGCTCCACTGAAGTGTCAGATCAATTTCTCAAAGCAACATTCTACAATGCATGGCTGGAACTATTGAGCCAAATCAACATCTGTAGATGCCAGAGGGTTCTGCATTCTGGATAATCCAAGGATGCTCCAGAAGCTTGTGCAACGGGAGGCGCTGTGATGAATCCTTGACAAGCATCTGTAACAGTAGATATATATTACTATGGAATTTAATATATCAGCCAAAAGCTCTGGCTGTACTGGAATTTAGCAAAGGAATAACCTGACTGATAAGGTCCTTTGCTGTTGAAGACACTACTGGTTTAGGAGGGAACTTCAGATCCACCTGCACAATCCTGGTAAAGAACCAGAAAGATATCAGAAACGAGAACAGATCATGTGTTTTAGCAGAAAAAATGCACATTCTAAAGGACAAACTCATCAACAGCCGAGCAGTCTCCTTCAACTATTCAATGCTACCTTCTATAAGTATCTGAATGTTCCTTTGCTTCAAATGGTGGGACCCCATAGAGGAACTCATAACAAAGGACTCCTAAACTCCAAATATCTACATTTGCATCATGCTCTACACTTTCAACTGCAATAAACCTCAAAGAATCAATGGGAATGTTCTAGGTTTTTATGAGCAAATTTCTATGAAATGAATCAGCCCATAACCTGTATCTTTAATTAAGTAGAAGTGTCACAAAATCAGAAAAGTAACAATACCCATTTCTGGTGGGAGGTAATCTAGTGTTCCACACATGGTTCGTCTTCTGTTAAATGTATGAACTGACCACCCAAAATCTGCAATCTTAAGCTCACCCTGATGACAAAAAGCAGAACAATCAATTCATTTGGACATGACCAGTTTCTTCATAGAATTTAATACCCGTAGGCACAACATTCACTCACCTGAGCACCAATTAAAAGGTTCTCTGGCTTTATATCTCTGTGTATAACATGCTTCCCATGGCAATATATGAGTGCCCGAGCTAGAGATGCAACATACTGTAGAGTTCACATGAAAATGAAAAGCATATCAGCTTCAGTTAAACGTAGATCGCACAAAGGAATAAACTACATTATCTCGGGGATGAAGCCCATTTGTTAATTTAAGTGACAACATAACAGATTACAGATCACAACTGTCTTCTGAAAGATCTTAAAAAATCCTTAGCAAAGCAAAGATCATCACTAAGTAACCAAGTGCTCACCGTTGCTGCACGTCTTTCACTAAAGTATTTACACTTCTGCAGCTCCTTGTAGAGCTCACCTTTAGCTGCATATTCTAGGATGAGATAAACACGTTTCTGCCATTTAATTGAAAGAAGCAATTATTAAAGTCAGACAAGGTTTCACTCCCACCAAACAAAACCGATGTGGTAGCCAATATTTCGATACAGCATCCAGCATACCTGATCATAAAAGTATCCATAGAGGCGTAATATGTTGGGATGTCGGAGATGACTTTGTATTTCTACTTCTCTACGAAGCTGATGCTCTACTTGTGATTGCTGCAGCTGGCTTTTGAAAAGAACTTTCAGCGCCACGATATGATTGCTCTGCTAACAGCAAAAAAAAAACCAATTAGATCAGTAGTCCCTGTTCGACAAGCTGGTGTAATTGAAAATCAAGTAAATGCATGATATCTTATGCAAAAGTAAACAGACTAACTTAAATTACCGACCCTCTTCTCTCTTGCTAAGTAAACATGGCCAAATTTTCCCCGTCCAAGTGGCTTCCCAATATCGAAATCATTCAGCGTCCATCTTCGTTTCTCAGCAGATGTCGGAGCTTCTGATGAAACCTATGAAAAACCAAACCCGAAAATTATAACAAATTGCAGCCAAACATATCGAACCAAACCATAATCGACCTAATTGATAATTCACCCTAATTCTCTTCTCACACATTACACAAAACACATATAAACTTCATCGATTTAGCAATTTCACCCCCAAAACACAATTTTCGCAGGCCTTAACATATAAACTTCATAATACTATCCCCCACCACGGAAAAAAGAAAAAAACCGAAATTCCAATACAATGCCGGAACATTTTTTGCATTATTGGAGCCCTAACCCTAGAAGGCCCTAAGAGACGTTGAATAACTGAGGAAATTCGTTCAAAATTCGAACCCTACCCCCAGAAACCCTTAAACTAACAGAAAGAACATAACTTTCACCATCTCTCTTCTAATAAATCCACAGAAATCAAAATTTCCGAACACAACAACCCCAATTTTAAAAACAAAAAGAACCACAGACCCTAATAAAAGAAACCAAAATCAAGATATATATTTCACACCTTCTCCGGCGTCTGTGTCTCCGTAGCGATAGCCATTGTAGAGGGAAAAGTACAATGTTGTAATGTAGAGAGAGAGTGTGTATGATGTAGAAGAGAGAGAGAGAGAGAGAAAGAGGGGAGTGAGGGAGAATCAAAAAATTTGGACAAGGAAGAAGAAGAGAGAGAGAGAGAGAGAAATAGGGTTGGAGGCGGTTTGAATGGAAATGAAAATGCAACGGTCGACTTCCTATATGGGACACGCGGACCAATGAGAAAAGAGATCGGTGTTATTTCAAAAAAAAAAAAAAAAAAAAAACCTGGAACGGGGAGGAGCGTCTCTAGTGTGAGCTGGCTGTGATACTTTGGTACGTCAATGTCGCCCGTTTGTTTTTTGTTTTTTTTGTGTACTTGTGGAAATAAGTCAAAGTTTATGGTTTTTATAATTGGGCCTAAAGGTGAGTTAGTGGGTCATGCTGTGGCTCTAATGGACAAACCCAGAAGCTAATTCCAATTTTTTTATACTGTTTGGATCATGGACTTGATGATGGGCCTATTGCAGGACCCACAAAAACAATTTGAATTTCTTTGGGCCACCAAATAATTTGTTTAATTTGCAATTCTGCCTATCATACTTTGATGGAATAATTCCATTGGACCATGCATTGTTTAGGGATTATTGAATTTTATAGGTGGATTCGTAACCCCTTTTGTACTAAATTGTTTTATCGTTGGATTTGCAAGTGGATTGATCTTAGGTTTAATTCCTCCAACTCTTCTATAATTGTAAAAGTTAGCGATTGGGCCGGGGGTGCAGTTTAACTTTTTTATATAAGATGAGGTTCATTTCTCTTGTAGTACCTAAATTATTTTGATTTAACAAAATTATATCTAAATAAAATTTTATTACAAAAAAAAAATTAAAATTTTGTAAATCTTTTACTAATGGCACCTATGAATGGATTAGATCCATTCTACAGTCCACCTATTGATGTGGCAAACAGATCCAATTAAAATATTAATTTTTTCCATTCACGTTGGCAATTTTTTTCATTTTTCCTTCTCTCCCCTCTATATATCCTTCTCTCTCTCCCCTCCTACGTTGTTCTTGTTCTTCAAGCATTCTTCAAAAAAAAAAAAAAACTTATATACTAGAAAGCATAATCAAACTTCAAATAAAAATTTCAAAATAATAATCAAAATTCAATAAAAAAGACCGATTAATAAGTCACGAGATCCTAGTTCATGACATTAACGGAATTGGAGAACTATTGTTGTCTTCCCCTGATAAGAACATACACAAGTTATTGTTCATATCTTTGTCCTCATCTTTCGACAATTCCTTACCGTCTTCTATTTTATCACAATTTCTAAAAATTAATTCGTCGCTCTGTTCATGCAAATTCAAAACACAACATTAATTGAATAAATAGATAATTTTGAAAAAAATAAAAGCAAAATTCATGAATTAATACTCGATATAAACAAACTGAAATGATTGTGAACCTTATCCGTTCTTCTGATTTGATTTGTTGTGGTTGAACAACATCTGTCATCCAATAAACAAAAGTCAAATTAAAATAGCACCAAAAATCAAAAGGACCTAATATAGAGGATTTTCAATCACTGCAAGTAATAACTACTCTCTAAATTTAAAAACCCGGAAGACAAGACACAAAACAATGCCAAAGCTAAGACCTTTGTTCACCACATTGAAAAAAATACTCATTGTAACTTCTAAATTGGTGGTGAAGTTTGATTATGATAGCATTTTAGGTTTTTTTTTTTTTTTAATTATTTGAAGAAGAAGAAGAAGAGAAACAAGGCAGGAGAATTTTAGTTTTTTCTTTTTATATATAATTTGAGAAATGTTTGAAGAAGAAGAAAAAGAACCAACATAAGGAGAGAGGAGAGAGGAGAGAGAAATTGAAAAATAAAAAAAATGCCAACGTGGATGAAAATATAATATTTTAATTAGATCCGTTTGCCATCTCAGTAGTTAAATGAAAAAATAGACAACATTTGACCATAGGTATCATGGGTGAAATATTTAAAATATTTAGGTATTTTCTTATAATAAAATTTTATTTATGTATAACTCCGTTAAGTAAAAAAAGTTCTAGTACTACGAGTAAAATTAACCTATATAGGGTATTTATTATAAGAAATTGTTAAACCTTAATAATTTATAATTATATCAACAAAATAAAAAAATATTGTATTATCTTATACACTAATTTTGTGTATAATATTATATTTAAATATATTAATAAATCAATAATATTAATGTAATGTTTGGTTCGCTAGAATGAAAAAAAAAAACTAGAACATGCTTTTGTTTTACTGCATGGAATAATAAGAGAATTGAATTGTAATATCTATTATAATGTTCCTTTATATAAAAAATAAAATAAGAAATCATTAGAGTAAACGTAGAATAATTAAATGTCTCTTGTTTTTATTACAAAAAGATAATAATTATAGGTGATAATTTAAAGATAGGTATATTTAGCAGACGAAAGGCCATCTAGGCCAACTTGTGAACATAAAGCTACCTTCGCTTGAAAGTCGGGAGTAGGATGTTCGAAATAGAATGTCAATAACCCTAACCCTTTGTCTTTAAAGATCGAAAAAAAAAAACCTGTTCAAATTGAAAGCAAATGATTGAAGGACTATTTATGCATGTGGGGTCATGAATTGCTAATTATTATTTTACATAATAACAATTCATTATGAGTTATCATATGAAATAATGAGTGAATGATTAGGTACTTCCTTAAATAAATGGGCTAGTAGGATGTAACACTAAGGGTGGGCACAGTACGGTTCAATATACAGTTCGAAGTGTTTGTTATGAAAAAATAATCCAATAATATTTCTCAAAGATCAAATAATTGCTACTAGCAATTAGCATAAAGATAAATCATTAGCCTTATAATAAATTTTATTTTTAGAATTAATATTTATATAGTACATCAATCTTCTTATTAATTTTATAATATTCCTACATATAAATCATTAATCGGACAATAGCTTTGCCACCAGAAATTAATATTTATATAATGATATGGTTTGTTACCAAGAGTTTTACTGCTAGGAATTACTTCATGGTATTGTAAAAAGATTTTGATATGCATAGCTTTGCCTCCAGCTGGAAAAGAACGTTGCTTTGTATTGGTGGACACCAATTAAACACTATAAATTTTCATCCACTGCAATTAACAAACATTGAGTTAAAAAACAAGAAACAATGAAACCCCAAAGGAAAAATGTATAAAAAATTATATATATTACACGGTTTGGATTGGTATTATGAACCGAACCGCAAACCCCATGCTACAAAAGGAACCGAACTGCGAACCGAACATATTAAAAAAATAATCGAAATTTTGGTTTGATTCTATTTGATCCAGTGCTGTTCGCAATTTAATCGGTTTTTTTGTCAAGTCCTACTAATACTTCCTTTGTTTCATGATAAGGGTTGCTTTTTAAAAATAAGATGTATTCTATAAAAAATTGTGAACCTTACAATAAAGAGAAGGAATAAAAGTATTTCATCTACTCCACATAATAAAGGTAGAATTGCAATTTTATTTCTCCAAGGCAACATAAAAGATTATGGAAAATGTTTTCTTCACATTTTGTCAAATCAATCGGATTTATGAAAAATTGAATTCTATAAAATTCCAGTAGTTAATTATGTTCCTATAAAAGGACGTAATCTCACCTCCATTCTGTTTTTTTCCCCCTTTATTGTTTATTTTCCTAAATTATTTTTTTGTTACTTATTAGCTATTTGAAACATGTCTCCAATACACACGCTGACACACATGCTACTACGCTTGACGTCGTCGTGCACTTAATACTCCCAAGAAATCTCCAATGGCCAAGGTAATGGTTGACATAAACCCAAGTATCCTACTTATAATATTCCCATTGGAGTCGGATATGACCCTTCTAATCACAATGTTGATTATATGGTTATATAATTATATTGCCACCTTCTCTTGAGTTATCCAAGCTTTTTGTTTTCCTTATTCTGTCTCCACAGGGAAAATAATACTAGGTTTTATTGAGAAATGAGTGTAAACGAAGAGCTTTATATTAAGAGATTCTTAAACCAATCATCCACCATAGTCAATGGTGAAAATTATATGGCAATTAAATGATCATGTGATTGCTAGCAAGAAATTAAATTATTATTTGTATGAAAAATAGATGCATATTTCATTGATCTTTTGACATATAGATAAAGGTGGCATGTCTATCCTATATCCGAACCCTTACATCCTCTTAGTTAATGCATGAATGAAAAATGTAACAAGTACAATGGATAGCATTTTTTTTTTTTTTTTGAATTACATTAAAAAGTATCAATGTATAAGAGCAAGTTCATTTAAGATATCAACGTTTAATGTATAAGAGCAAATTCATTTAAGATATCAACGTTTTGAGTGATTATAAAGAGAAATCAATATTTGGGAGTAAATTTATTTGAAGTATCAACATTTCTTGAAATAAAAGTCTCAAATTAAAGGTTAGTCAAAATTTAATTACATAAGAGTAAATAAATAATTAAATATATATATAGATCTAAATAATTTTAAATAGTACTATTGAACTAAAGGCAAACACAAATTTAGTTTGAAAAATTTTATAATATTGTGACTACAAGAATTATTTTTTAGTGTACTATTATTCGATACACTTAAATTGAATAAGGTTTTTTTTTTTTTTCTGGGTATTGAAATGATCTTACAATGTTTTGAATTATCATATGACAAGTTGTGATCCATATTTGCTGTCTTAACTAATACAATGATTAAACATCTAATAGTTTTAATTATCAGTACTCGTTTTAAGTTGTGTAATTTGCTTAGGTGTTATATTATATCGCAAAAAACACAATTGAGATTCCAATTTTAAAACATCAAACATTCAGGAACCATAAAATGCTTATTATGTGACAATCTTTCCTATAAGGTGAATCATTGCATTTGTTTATTCTGTCTCACAGGCTACAATACAAGTAGTTTTTCTGTTCCACAACGAAACATAGAAGTTTCACACAATTCAAATGTGCACTATTGGCGCATGTAGTGTGTATTATTAAAGGACTAACCGAACAACATGTCCAAACACATCTTCATGTTGTTATGTCCGTCTGACAATTTTGTTACATTTGATTTGGAACAATGAACAAGCTAAGCACCCCATCATCAGGAGCTCAGTTACAATGTTTTTCCTCAGTATTCAATAAAAAGCATTTTAGTTTCTCTTTCCAACTTAGGGTTGTCTTCATGAGTAAACCAAATAGACTGAAAATTTGGCAGATCTCGAACAATATTTCGAATGAGGTATGTGTCTTCCTTTCTAGTTTTTTTTTTAAATCTTATTCTCTAATGATTGGAAGATTTACTTATTTAAATGACCTTCCATCAACATCCAATGCAAATGTATTTGGCAACAGATACTATCATTTTGTGATTTGCTATTACTGAACTATGTTGCTTTATTTGCTTATCAAGTAAAGTATTGTAATTTGCTAACAATCCCTTGTTTGAAGGCCACAACAGGAACAACGAAGGAACATTTGGACACTCGGATTAGGGGAAGCTTCCTTGCGCCTGAAATCAATGCCTTCGGTCACTCTTTTAGGTTTGCATTCTATTAACTTTTTCTTTTTTTTTTTTAATTGATATAGATTAGATCATCCCATCAACAGAACAATAAAAACCTATTAAATTTATAAAATTTTATAATTGTATAATATTAAACTCAGCAGATCTCCTTTTTTCATGGATCTCGAGGTTATGTTACACAGAGGTATAATCGCATCTCGGTTAATATGACTAGAAAGTGGTTAAAGAGGTTGAAGGAAGAATAGCATGGTTGTAACTGTGCTTTGGTGTGATTCAATTGTGTCATTTTCAATGATTTTTTTTTTTTATGTAATGTACAATATTTATATATTTGATATTATCAAATATCTTTCAAAAAAATTATTAATTCAAGTTGCTTTTAGGGATGGTTCATGCCGGGAGAATACATGATAGTAGATGCGTGGGTGAATTTATGTTGCTTAACTATTTAAACTTATGCTAGTGAAAGATGAGAAAGCCATCACCATCTACCATTAGAAGTAACTAATTATCGTAAAAAAGGAACTAGAGAAAGTCCAGTCTAGTCATTTGCAGAAATAGCTAGGGAAGGAAAATTAAGGACAATTATGAATTTCGTATTATAGTACTTGCATATCATGAATTTCAAAGGAACTTTATTAAGGACATTTATTAAATGCAAAGAAATTTATGTATTTAGAGGACAATCGTAGAAATAAAGAAATTATAGTCATGCTTTTAATTGTGTTGTATACGGATACAACCATCTTATTGTGTCATCCATGAATCCCAACCTTAAAACATTATTTGTGTTCTCTTTCAGTTTTTATTCCTGAAAATATTTTGGCAATATTTTTCAGAAATGAAAACGCATAATTGATATATATATATATATATATTTTTTTTTTTTTGTGTAAAACTAAAAGTCACATTATAAAAATAGTTTATTGAATTACATAGCCCGCCGACTGAAGTAAGAGAGTTTTTATTAAAGATAATAAAAAAGATTTAACTCTTTTTGTTTTGTTTCTGATATAAATATCTTTAGAAAAGCAAATCATGTTACGGATTAGATGGTCTTATATTCTAGGAGAGGAGACAGACGGTCCAATAAAATTGGTATTAAACATCCATTTGCTCCCCTTAAATTACTTCTATAAGATGCCTTTTCCGTTTTCTAAATCTTCTGTTGAGCCTTTGGTTGATATACGCTTGGTTGGTCTCCAATGAAGAGATTTTTTCTTTTTCATTTTGCAAAAAAAGAATTATATGGAGCCCTGTTTTAGGAGTGCTCTTTGATGTTATAGAAACCATTTTTATGCATAGTTGTTAAAATTGTTAATCAAATATATAATTTTATGAGTTTATGATTTTATATATTTTTTTTTAATTAAAATAAATACAAAATAGTATCGGTACGAATTTTATATAGAATTATGAATTTTTATGATTTTATCAGTTTTACATAATTTTATATGGTTTTATCGATTTTTTTACTATTTAATAAATAATAAAATCGTAATTTTAATAATCATGTTTTTATGAATATATTATTCATTCGGATCATGGTCTTTCAGGGACTGCCAGTACGTTGAGAAGGGTGGAAGAGGTTGTGGTGTAAAGGAATTTTACAAGACTAATCACATCAATCAAACTTATGATTTTGTAAGCTCAAGAACTCTTCAAGCTTTAATTATTTTATTTTTTTTTCCCCTTAACAGCCCTATAAATAAATAACAACAATACAGATATTTCATCAGGCACAATCTTTTTCCCTTTCTTCGTTTTTTTTTTTCATCCACTAAATTATAAGTAGCTTAATCGGTCCACATGGAATTGGATTTAGACAAGAAAAGAAGATATTGCTTTTCAGAAACATAATTCAATTTTTCGTAGGTATAGACTAAACACTTAAGTGCTTTCTTATCATGCCACATGCGTATTCGTGATTCTTTTATATTTTAAATTGATTCATGCTATTCATGATTGCTTTATATTTTAAATTGGTTCATGATTTGATTTGAAGAGAGTTAAATTGATTAATTTAATACTTGAAAAACTTTAAAATTGATCAATTTAGTATTTAAAATAACTTGACGAAGTTTTATTGACGTACACGAAAAGTTTCGTTAAGTACTAAATTGATTAATTTCAAAATTCAGGTACTAAATTGATCAATTTTAAAATTTAAATACATAACTGTATATTTTATCAAAGTTCATATACCATTCGTGATATTAACTCAAATTCTTATGCTTATTTACTAACAGTTTCAACTCACTAACGTTGAAATTTTTGATTGAGATGCATCGAATGGATGTTGTAGTTAACTAAAATGAAATGAGTAAACCATCCAAATTGAAATCCTGGTTAATGTTAAATATTGCAATATAATTAACGCATAAGACTTTTGACATACAAGGCTATTAAGATCTCTATATGGCTTACTTATTTCCTAATGGTGAAATTGACACCAGTATAAATGTCGATGACATGCTTTGAGCAGGCTTGCAAAAAAAGAAGAGTTTGGGCAGCTAAATAAGGGAGAGATGAGCATATGGAAAGTTGCGAACTGCTGAATGAGATTGTGGATGAAAGTGACCCAGATCTTGATGAACCCCAAATACTTCATCTTCTTCAATCTGCTGAAGCCATTAGGAGGGATTATCCACATGAGGATTGGCTTCATCTTACTGCATTTATTCATGGTAATACCAATTTCGATTCAACCTTTGGTTTTGCTCATGCCTTATAATTGCACCAAAATTGGAACTCGAACTTCAGCTAATTTTGCTGCCAAACTTCAAATTCTTATAGTAATTTTGATCATAATGTTTTCGGTGATGTCATAACTTCTCGTATAGTATGTTGAAAGACACATACCGTCACAATGATGGATGTTTTCATTTAAACTTTACAATTTCTATCTCATTATTCTTTTAAAATGTTTTTAGATTAAATTAATGGTTGATATTACAATGAAGAAGAGGTCATAAAGATGACATAAAATATTTTAATAATTTTAACCATTACTTTGTAAATTAAAGAAAATTAAAGGAATGAAAATTCAGGGAATCTAAATTCATTATGTTACTCTATTGTTACAACAACGTTAGATGTAGTTGGCATGGTACATGCCACATGAGCATCCATCCATTTTTGTGCTACATTAACAACATTTAATAGGTCTTTCTATATGCATCGCTTTTAATAACGATTATTACCTTTTTATATTGTCAAAACCCTATGAACTCTACTTGAAATGAGATCCAAAATGTCCATCATCTCCTACATTGCTGGTAATCACAATAAAATCAAATGTTGAATCTCTTAAATAAGAGTTAAATAGCTAGTAACAATTTAAAGAAAAAGTAATATATATCTATATATATACTTTAATTTTTTTTTCCCTACATACATACATACATACCTTCCCATGAATTGTATAGAATCAATTATTAATATTCTAGTTAAATGATTCAAAAATTGTCCTTGAAAATACATATGCAGATCTAGGCAAGGTTCTCTCCATTCCCACTTTGGTGGTGAGCCACAATGGTGTGTGGTGGGTAAGTTTTCTTATGAAAATAATATTTTCATGTATCTTCCAACAATATTAATATTTGACAATGCTTTTTATTGTTTACCTGCTGCATTACAACGGGACACATACCCTCTTGGATGTGCTTTTGACAACTCCATTATTTATAGCAAGGTAAACCAAGACTTCATGTCTATTGATCACATTTCTTAATCCTTTATGATAAGATATGCAGAGCAAGATAACCTAGACAAATTACACCAAACAATGAAATGAAATTATTTCATATTTAATCATCAATTTACAAAAAAAAAAATTATATTAATACAACTTAGATAAAATAATTATATAATTATCATCGCTATATTGCATGTTGAACATGCAATATTGATTTTTTTATGTATCACATGTTTCGTAATTATTCAACATGTATCGCATGATCAATATGCAATACGCATTTAAATATAATCTCTTTTCCAACATGTAATATAACTATTTTTATAAGTTTGATATAGTACCGTCGTTATATCTTTTTTTCTAACAGACGATTCATATAGAAACTTTTATATCTATTGTCTAACATACAATATATGTGGTAATTTGGTAAATTTTTTTCTACAATTTTTTTTATTTTTTATTTTTTACAAGAACGGTAAACATATCTTTCACCTTAATAAAATATTAGGTGACATTTGTAAGAGAAGTGACTCCAGCCACCAAGGCATAAACCACCACAATTTCTTTAGAGATCAGTATTTGATACATGATTCTACAGTAACTAAATAAGAGTATGCAAAAGAAAAGCATCACACATGAGTACCATAGACTGATTGCAAATGGAGAACCAAAACCCACTCAACAGGGTAATTGTACTATGGAAACAAAAGTCATAGTCAAATAAACAAAAAAAATTCTATCTTTGTACTTTTAAGAGATTAGGGCCATTAGGTCAATCTTAAGAAAACATTTTTATTGGCCAGATTACCACACTTAATTGACCATTTCACAATCTTTACTAACTTGATCAATTGGTCTATTAGTGTCAGTGCTACATTATTAGTATTTATCCATCCGACCTTAAAGACTCTTTTTATCGAAATCACATTGGGTTGTCCCAATGAGACTATAAAGAGCTCAAAATATACATAATAAAATCTGTATATTAGATTAAATTATGCTCAAAATGTTCTAACTAGACATAGGTACGGATTGGGTCTGACTCATGATCCATCACGAAAGGCCCATTCTGCCAGCTTGGTTATTACCAGTGGATAAGCAAGTCGTAAGTAGATTATAAGCGGGTTAACTCTCCTGATCCATCAACCTAGCAGGTTAGACGAGTGGCATTTATTTAAAAAAAAAAAAAAACAACAACAACAACAATGAAGGAAATTAAAAGAAAAAAAAGTTATGAGTTGATGAGTCTTTAGTCAACTTGTGACCCACCGAATCGATCTGGCTTAGATCGGCCCATATCATGCTAGGCCAATTTCGAGTCAATACAATCCTAACCTATGAACCAATAGATTCAGACCAAGTCCTAATTGGGTGATCCAGTGCCTATGTCTAGCTCTAACCAGTTCCTTTCTTCACATGTTTTGTCATAGGTTTAGAAATCAAAACGCTAACTTAAACAATGTACCTTATTTCACGTGGAAAGTAGCAAAAACCAGTGCTTGCACCTCACAATATGTTACAACATCTTCTCAACACTAAACTTGATCGATACCATCAGAGGAATTTATTCAATCTACTAGCAAGAAAACTCAACACAAATTATCCACAATAATGACTTGTGTTAAAAATATCCACATATAATATATATTTATGAAAAAAGATTTATTGGTACTAACATGCCACGTGTCCAGATGAGTGGTATGGAAATATCAATATAATTATAACAAGTCATAGTGATAGTGAATAAATTTTCAAAAGTTATTTATATATTAAAATTTTATTGGTATTTATACGTCACTTATCAGGATACATAACGTGTTAGCACCAGTGAAGTTTTTCTTATTGTTTATACTCTAATTAAGATATGATGAAAAGTAACCAAAATTGAAACTCATCACAAATTAGCAACACTATAGAGAGAGAGAGATCAAATATGGGATTAATATTAAGATTTAAGAGGAAAACAATAATAGGAAATTTCACTAATTACTAAAAGAGAGCGCATAAAAGGACGGTGTTACACTTAACTACATAAATTCCATTCACAGAAATCAGACTAAAGCCGTATCACTGGTGTACGTCTGAATAAACTCTCAAACTCACTAAAACTCCTCTAGGACTCTCAAGGGATCAAGTCAATTCTACAATACCTAAGGTAAGGATTAAGCCAACTGATTAGGAAACAAAATGGAAGAGTGAACTAAGTACAAAAATCAGAGGAACTTTTGTCGATGATTCCAACATCAATCGATCGTTTCCTAGACTTCGACCGGTTCTGCTGACTTGCTAATCTTTCATTCTCTTGTGTTGGGATCAGGTTGAGTTGCAATTACTCCACAGCGACAACGAGCTTTACCCTCATCCAAATGCTTAATCAATGTCACAAAAGAGTTTTTAAGCCATGCGTAACAGCATATAAGTACAAGATCAAGAATTTTCCATGCCTTTCAAATAAGAATAAAAAACATCATCCCTTGATTTTACTGATACAAAAAACCCAAAATGCTACCATTGCTCAGATGGGGTTTTCCTATAATTTCATATGTTGTCGCATCTCTATTTTCTTTGATCATATTATTACCAGTTACAAAAATATCATCAAAAACATATCAAGATTTAAATGATTACACAAACATTACATTAAAAGAGATCTTATCAAGTATATTAGAAGAAATATTATTAACTTGCTCTTAATATTCATGCAGTATTTTGAGGAAAATCCAGACTTCAATAACCCATTGTTCAACACTCAATTTGGTGTGTATACAGAGAATTGTGGGCTTAGTAAAGTCACAATGTCTTGGGGCCACAATGAGTACATGTATTCGGTAAGTAAAGGACACTCCCTTAATAATAGTAATAGGATAAGATAAATAAGCAAATGGCATGTTATTTGGGCTAAATATCGTATGTGTTGTTTAAAATACGTTTTTATCATACTTCTTTGAGTATATCTTCCCTTTAAAAATAAAAATCTTTTTTTAATTATATACGAGACTTTAATCCAAAATATGATTTGTCAATTAGAAATTGTCATTATTCTCAAATCCTATAGTTATTTCATCAGACTGCATCTAGGTTTTTTGTTACAATTAGTATGCTTCTCTCAGGTGGCAAAAGGAAACGGCACCACTCTCCCATCAGCTGCACTTTTCATCATCAGATTCCACTCCTTTTATGGTGGGTAACTGTTTATATTCTTTACCTCCACTGAACATGTTTACTTGAGCTTGGCTTGATAGCAGTTAAATCAAGATTTAGTTCGAAATAGCCAAATAGTTTATTAAGTTAAACTTAAACTTCATAATTTTTAACTCGACCGTGTCTCAAGCTTAATTGCTATTAGTCGGGTCTTAGATTTCAATTCTATTTTCATTACAAATAATTTATATATCTTATAAATCATTTTAAGTCTAAGTAGGCTTAATTAAGTTAGAAGTATTATACAAGGATGAATAATCTTGACTTCCTCGTCGGCTTGTTTCCAACAACAGCACTGCACCATTCGGGAGCCTATTCTTACTTGATGAATGAAGAGGACAAGGAATTACTTTTTTGGCTCAAGATCTTCAGGTAAGTCTTCCAACCCACCAGTATGGTTTTTATTCAACTATTAACTTTTTAGATTTTGAAAAGTCCAATTATTGAATTGCGAACTCAAAATGGTAATACAATGGATTGAAAAATACTATAAAATAAAAGAAAGATTTATGTTGGTGTTACACGCCATATGACGTGATGAGTAATTACTAATGATTTTTTAATGCTTGGTCTTATGAATTATAGTTCCCTTACAAACTACCAATTATCTTATTCATGTGTTAAACTATATCATTGGTAATTACTCACTACGTGTATATATATGCGATGTGTACTAGCCATTGAATATATTTTTCTACGATGCATACTTAAAAATATTAATTTGTAAAAATTTAGAGAAAGTAAAGAAGATGCATTTCCATTTCTATTTGGGGATAATTACTGCATATATCTGATAATATTAGAAATTATAAGAAGTTCCTTTTTAATATCTTAATACATATTTTGAACCACCCGCTAATAAAGTCCTGGTCCTAATTAATTATAACATTGACACTTTGACAGCAAGTATGATCTTTACACTAAGAGCAAGGCTAAAATTTCTTTAGAAGATGTCAAGCCTTACTATGAATCTCTCATTGACAAGGTGCGTTTTCCATATTCATCTGATTTTAGGGTCATTATTATGTTATGAGATCAAAGGCAAAAGTACGATAATCTTCCTCATAATTGTTCTTTAATTTCATGCAGTACTTCCCACCTTTGCTCAAATGGTGAAAGGCTTTTGTATTTCCATACACGATAATTACCAACGTTTACGACTTATTTACTTGTATTAATTTCTATGCAAACTACAATTATAAAACGTAAAATTAATCTTTATTCTTTATATTTTTCTTTTGTATCGATCGCCATTACTTTATTTTGTATGCTTCAAACTATCGATAACTGGATCTATATTATTAATAATTCAATCTTTTATTGGATGATTTAAATAATATCTCGATTTAAGGACTTTTTGGTTTATGTCTAGTTTACAACTCTCAAACATGTTTACTAAGTCTACAGCAGTCGTCATAAACACCTCTCTGATTTTTGAAGCCATAAAATTGCTTTTTACGCTTCAACTCATGCAATGTAAATGATTCTACGTTGCGTGCAGGCTCTTTTGCTCACAAGAAGCTAGTGCCTTCTGAAAGGTCATTCAAGCTTGAAAGAATATGCGCCCCAGTGCTTTTATTTATTTTTAATTTTGGACGTTTTAACCGCCAGTTCAGTAGGTCCACAGCAGATTTCGAAGCTGGCAGTACTCAACCCGCATGGACGGCGGTTTTCGAGAACGAACCATATCAACCTTTCAGAACCAATAAGTCCTTTTACGTTTTTATTTGTCTTAATCGATCCGGTTCCTAATTTAGAATCGACCCATCCCAATGTCTACCAATACACAGGTTAAGCCGTTGACATATGGCTTTTTAGGGTGGATGAGAAAGTAATCATCATAAACATATTGGATAAGGTTGCATTGAACCAAGCTTTTACAGACTTCAACTCGGCTCATTTAAAAGTTATTAAATTTAAGTTTTTTTATTGAGCCTCAAATTCAAGCTCGAGCTCAACTTGTTTATCTAAAAGAACTTTATTCCGCGCTTGGTTCGATTCTTTTATAAATCAAACTCAAGCCTGATTAAGCTTTTTTCAAAGTTGTCGAACATGAAATTCAAGTTTGAACCCGACTTATTTAGATTAACGTATTTTATTTTGAGCTCAAACTTGACTAGTTTTCTATTTAAATTTTTGACATCATGATTTTTTTTAAATTTAAAAATAATAGATAAGAGGTGCAAAATAAATTCATTCATATATATTATATAAAAATTATTTTTTCATTTTAATTACATGTTTATACGTAATATACCATAACTATAAAACTCAGAAGTCTATCAGCGAGATTGTTCATGAGCATGTTCTTGATCCTATTCACAAGTCAACCCTCAAATTTAAACGAGTTTATTCACATGCCAACTTATGAAACTAAATCGAAGTTCAAACTTAACTTGTTCAGACGAATATGTTTTATTTTGAATTCGAGTTCTGTAAAATTTAGACTCTATAAAACCCAACATATATAATCCCACTTCATTTTGTCATATGCCTTGTAAAGATCAATTTTTATAATCATCCATATGCATTTTAAGAACTTTTAAATGAATGCAAAACTTCATCAATTAACATAATGCTATCCAATGATTTCCACCCAGGTTAAATTAGATTGGGATAGGTGTATTAAATCATTTAAATATGGTCTCAGTCTATTGACCAAAATTTTTGTTACTATTTTATAAGTTGTATTGCAAAACTAAGTCCCCCCATCCTTGTTTTGGTATAAGCTGTGTTTGATTTAGTTTAAAAGGAATTGTTAACTTTGGAATCTCTTTAATCAGTTATTGCACAGAATATCCAACTATAGATCAACATATTTAAAAAGAGAAGGCATGCAAACCATTTTCTCCTGGAGCCTTCCAATCGATTGAGTTCGAAGCAATATAAATTTCTCTATTATTAATTTCCTTATTTAACTCTTCCCTGAACTTGAAAAAGCCCATATCACCACTCATTTGGGCAAGAATTACCCTTTAAACATTTTATTTACTTCATGTAAATAATTCTTGAAAAATGTATTGAATCTCCCTTGCTGATATTTCCATTCTTCAACGCTATTTCTAATAGCCTTAGTTCAATTCATTGCCCTTCTAATTCTAGTTAAACCTTGTAATTAGAATGTAAACGAGTCGATTCAAGTTGAGCCGAGGTTTCTAAAGCACGAGCTGAACTTGTTAAAAATTTTATCAAGCTCATCAAGTTTATACCAAACCGAAAAAATCCAAACTTGAGCTAGATGAGAAAAACCAACTTCAAGCTTGGGTTGTCAGCTCTACTGTAAGAGGCTCCCAAAGAAAGCCCATAAATCACTTGTACATGATGGATGGAGATGGTGTTGAGTGTGTCATGGAAACAATGTGAGACTAGTGTCAAGTAATTTTATACTTACATAAAATCCCACATAGGGACATCTCGTATAAAAAGACATAATTAGCTAGCTATGATGCAACACAAATGGTCAAATTATAGCAACTTCAACACACCATTAAAGGCATACCACACAAGGCATCAAGCAAATACAAATTAGGGAGGAATGCATCCTTCATAGAGGGTAAAGCACATGTGCTCTTCTAAAATAAGCAACATGGGACAAGGATGACCCCAAATGCTTTTGTGCCTCGCATGGAAAATTTGAGAAAGCAACCAATCTCTTTCTTTCTAACAAAGTTGTTCTTAATTAAGATTTTATATTATTATAAGAAAATTAGCCTTTAGAGATAAAAATTCATATGATGAAAATATGATAAAAGTTCTTTCTCTACAAAAAGAAAACTCATTTTCTTGTAATGATAACTTTTATCAATTTGAATATTAAATATAAATAATAATTTGAATAGTAAAAGTAAATTATAATTATGCTTTGATTATATAAATTAGTAAATTAATATATACTATTATAAATAATACTGTAAATTTAAATTAATTATAACATATAAATTAACATAAATTTAAATATATACATTAATATATCATACTATACAAAAATGATATTTAATATATATTACCTAAAGCTCACAAACATGCTGTCCAGCCTCATTTTTTGCTTAAGCTCAGCTTGTTTGTTTTATTTATGAAGCTCGAGCAAAGCGAAGCTCAACCCTCCTAGTAATATTTTGCATTTCTTTCACCATCTTGAATCCTACTTTCGCTTTCATTCTCCATAATATTTCTTCTCTTTCTAAAATCTCCTTTAATATCCTAGGACAGTTTTGCTTCTGCTAAATCATATTTCGTCTAAGATTCCTTGTCAATTCATTATTGATCAATTTTGCCTTTTTCCATATTACGTTTCTTTTCCACCTTTACTATATATACCAAAGACATTTTGATTCGGTTCCTTTAAATTTTAGCAGTATTCCCTGAATGGCTTGTAAGTAATTGTTATTACATTCCAGCTAAATGTTCTGCATCAAAGGATACAAGTTAATGATGATCAAACCATGGTTGGAATCTCAATATATGGTTTTTTGGATTTATTTGTGATAGAGATGAGTTTTTAATAACAAAGGGCAATCATCGAATGACCATTTTTGTAAAATTAAAAAATTACAAGTAGAAATGAATTGACCACCATAGGAAAAATCTTATCCCTATGTAAAATAGTAATTCTCATTTTTTCTAGGCCTAAATTTTTTATGAGTTTTTCTTTTCACCGCAACAGGAAAAAAGGAATAAAACCCGGTCTATCATATTTGGGAAATCAAAATAAATGCCACTGCAAAGTCGTCAACAAATATTTATAAATGTTTAATAAAACTCTTTATGGTGGAAGATGATAAATATCGCCTTTCAACATTCAAAATTGTTATTTACTGCAGGAGGAAGGAAAAAAATAAGGTTAAAGATTCTTTGAAAAATGCAATAATGATGAAAAGTCCCCGGAAAATAGCCTTTAAGCTCATGAAAAAGTCGCAAGTTTATGGAAAGAAGGGAGAGAATCGTAAGCCAATTCCTGTATTTTTAACTTTTGGTAATTTAATATTTTATTTTTAGATTTTAATAGATTAATACTTGTATGTTCAAAATATCTACGATTCAGTATTTTTATTATAAAATATTTGATAAATATTTATTTTAATGGTAGGATAATGATAAATCAAGTATTTGTGCTTTCAATTTTTGACAATTTGATACTACGACTTTAAGTATTGGCAATTTTTAACCAAGTGCATATCATTATTTTGTTATTAAAATAAAAATTTATCAAATATTATTTAACAGATATGCTGAATCATATATACTTTAAAAGTATAAGTACTAATTTATCAAAATCTAAAAATAAGTGATCAAATTATAAGAACAAGATTTCACTTGTCGTTATCCCAAAGAAAAAGTTATCAAGGCTTTTAAAAAGCCAAAAATATAAAAGCCACTTATAATCTAAGCGTACAACGTTGGATAACTTCATTTTTCACGGTATTACATTATGAATTATGCTATTAATCATAGTAAGTTTTAAAATGATAAACATTAAATTTGATATCTGAATTTTATACGAAAATTTCATTTAATATCCAAACTTTAAAGTGTCAATTTAAAATTCATTCAGATTTTTCATGTTTATTTTTATTCCCTTCCTAATATTATTTGTTCCATTTGTTGATATAAAAAGACATCTTATCATTAAATTTTTACTCTATGTCCTAATGCCTAAAGTTATAAAAGAGTTAAACTACTCATGCCGGGCTCGTTTTAGGCCTTGCTAGGCTCTAGCTTGTCTAAACTGATTTTATTTTTTCTTCTCTCTTAAGCCTATTTATAAACTAAGTAGGACTAACTAACGTGTAACTAGTCTAATTAATGCGTAACTAACAAAATAGCATAACAAGAACTAAGTACAGCTATACACAAGATGTTCGTTCATAGCCATTGCTAACAAACGATCTAGTATGTTGCTTCACATAGCATATTGTACTGGATCTTGTGCGGCTTATTAGGCCTCCAATTACACCCGCTGACAATAAGATAGGATAGATTTTCCAAATCTTATATACTAAAGTTAAAAGATATTAAATTCATAAATTATATTGAGGCATTTGATCTCAAGTTCTCAACTTTGTAATGTTTTGAAATTATGTATCTGTTGGACTAGTTTTTTCCGATAGATACATATGCTTTTTTCAAATTTTTTTCAAACAAATTGTTTATCAAAATATAAACACGGATAAAAAAAATTAACAATTCTCATGAAAAAATCAAATATATCAAATATATATATAAAATATAGATAAAAAACAGGTTCAAAACAAAGTTGTCATAATAAAAAAGATAAGATGTTTCATGGCCCCATACTGTACAAACAAAGCCCATTTTGATTCCAAATTGGTTCCTACTTACCAGCCCACTGTTTGTCACCAGTCGACGACTCGACAGACCACGAAACTTCACCGCCCAATGAAACTTTAAGGTAACAAAATCACCGTAAGTGTTTCCTCAGCATGCGATGGCGTGCCTTAATGAGTTGTCGGCAGTTACATTATCATACGATAAACTAAGGTGTAAATAAATCAAACATATTTGCAAATTATCTGATTCCATTTCGATATTGACTTGACTGTAACTCCAATTTGAATCTCAAACTACTTAAAGCTTTTATAAGTCGACCTTCACTAATTTGTAAGTTGAATCTAAACTAAATTTAGATACTGATATTATTTTAATTAATTTAATTTTATTCTTTAAAATTATTGAGTCGAAACAAGTTTAACGGAATAAGATTGGATTTTATGGTGTGTCACTTTTGCTTGAGCTCAAAATAAAAATAATAAGCTTGGTTGAGGTTTTTTTTTTTTTTTTTCCCTTTCATAAGTGTAATTTTTGAAATTTCAAGTTAAACTTACTACTATATTATCTTATTTCAATTCATTTATAAGTAGACATAGGATAGACTATAAAGTATAAAGGGATCTCATATAAGAGAATTTATATTTTTGTATAAATACACTCAATAATTTTAATGAATTTACTTATCTAAATTTTTAATATAACTTGTACTTTTTTTTCATTTTTTCTAAATAAACATGATCATCAACTAATATGTCATTTAAATAATGTGAACATAACTCAATTGGGATGAGGTGTTGTTGTAATATCTAAATTTCCCATTGTTCTTATATCTTTATTCCATATAAAAGGCATGTTCAATGGGGAGGATCTTAGTGGGACTTGGGAGTCCTAGGTGTCATATCAAGTTCTAAAAAGTCTCTCTCTCTTAGAGACCTCTTCACTTTATTTAGAGCTCTTTATTTTACTGCCTTTAACTTTTTATTCTTTTTATTGATTTATCTCGACATTTATAAAAAAATTTACTACAATGGTAAAGAATCTAAAAAAAGACGAAACATCCGAAATTGAAAAGAAAATAGAGGAAAAAGGAACTTAAGACCAACATTGGTGAACTCCATCTAGCATCACACTATAGAATTCTGCTTTCGGAAAACGTAAAATGGGAATTCCAACTCAATAAATTGTACTTTTGCTAGATCTTGAGTTTCAAGGTTCAAGAGGACCACTTGTACGCCCACCCAATTTCCAAGCTCATGCCATAGGGTATATTTTCGGACATATGCGTCGAAAACCTAAGATTTGTCCTGTTGATCGTCTTGGAAACCCAAAATCGAAGTATTATGTGATTGCAATCAATGAACCTAATTGGTAAATCTCATAACTTTAATATAATGGTATAAAAATTTTGGATCATGACAATAATTTCAAAATAAAAACTCAAAGCTATCAATTCTTTTCAATTGCCATCTTACTATTACACCACCACTACTATTATCTAGAGCTGTGCAAACGGGTTATGCAAGCCAACCTATCCCGTGTCATCTCGCTTCAGACCGAGAGTTATGCGGATCAAACTTTTTAGTGCAATCCGCCTCGCAGGGGTTGATGGGTTATGCAGACTAGCCCCACGAACCCGCTAATATTTTTTTTTATTGAAAAAAATTATAAGAATTCAAATTTAAATTTAAATTTTTTATAATTTAAGTGTAGAATATATTTCTTTTTATTTCATCAATTACCTTTATACTAATCCCAGATGGTAATCGTGTATAAAAAATTGTAGACTTCTATTTTAGAATTTTTTTATCTCAACATAAAATGATTTATTTTAACTAATAGAAATTAGAATCCATTCCAATTATTTTTCTTTGGCGTGACAAAGAAAATTACATCATTGAAATTATCAATTGACATTGGTTTCTTATTTTAAATAGAAGTATCTAAATATCTAATAAATATAAAAAGAAAAGGTATTGATAAAAGAACTAAGGATATAATAAACATAATAGTTGAAAGTTTAAAACATAACACTCATAAAAATTACATAATCAACATTCGTTAACTAAATAATAGAAAAGTGAAGTGAAAAGAAAATAAAGAGGGCCATGTACTAAGGTTTTTTTTATAAGATATATATATTTTTAATGTTTTTTAAGTGTGGATTCACGAGCCAACCCAACCCATAGCAGGTTAGCCTGCTTTAGCTCACGAGTTATGCAGGGCAAGTCATTTTGGCTCGCACATCAAACGAGCAAAAATTTTTAGCCCAACCCGCATTTTTTTATGGGTTTTATGGGTTGGCCAGCGTAACGTGCCCCACATGCACAGGTCTAATTATCACTTGACCCTACCACAAGTCAAGACCCTAGCTCGACTCGACCCGATTCATTAGTTAACAAATTCAAATTTGTGACTTGAAACTGATTCAGTAAGCCATGAATTCAAGGTGAGTCCTAGACTTTTGAGGTCCTTTGGGCATATGTTGAACCTGAGACTCATGACATTTTCATTTTTGAAGTTAAAATTAAAAAAGAAAAATCAGAAGAAAAAAATTAAATCTAAGGAGGATAATTATCAAACTCATAATAAAAATTGAACTTAAAAGTATGATAATCTTCAACTCATTATCTTAAAAATTACTTAGAATGTGAATTTATTTATATATTAATGCATCTAACTTTAGCTATTGTGTTAATAAATGTAAGACTAAAAAAATTCTAAAGGCAAAAAAAGAAAAAGAAAAAGAAAATTAGCTTAACATTGCAAGTTAATTACTTATCTACTTTGTTCTCCTTTTCTTTTTCTTTTTTCTTTTTTTTTCCTTAAGACACAATGGGTCGAGCTTAATTGGGGGACCCGATGGGGTGATGTCTAAGAAAATTTTACTATACTGAGCTGCTTGTATTGTGGTGTAATGGCTCTTTATCATGAATTACACTGAAAATAAAACGTTAGCTCAGCTAAAAAATATAGCGATAAGTTGAATAATTGAGTGGTGATTTGTGAATATATATTACAATAATGAGTTTCCAATAGCAAATTTGTTTTTAGTGGATACCTATTGTAGAAAGTCTTTCTTAAGAAAAATTACATTGACTTTCTCTCATGAACTTATTGAAAATATAACAAATACGCTGATAGCACCCAAATACTCCGAGCCGAAGAAAGCCTGGCCCACCTTACCAAATAACCCTAGAAAGCGTTTAGGGTTTCACACTCACCTTTCCACTCTCGTGTATAGTTCCTCTCTGTATCAAATAAGAAAACGAAACTCTCTCACTCTCTCTATCTCAATTTCGTCTATGAATTTCCTATGATTTTCTAGTATCTAACTAATGGATTGTATGTTTTGTTTATAGGAAGGAATAAGGAGCCTTTTCGAGTAGGCTTAAACTTTAAGAACGCATTTCCAGAATTAGGGTTTGATAATCCCCTTTCTGATATTGTTGCTTTCCATTTATAGTGTTTATTACATGTACATCTTAGCTGGCAAAACGTAAAGTAACTAACTGTTGCCTATTACACTTTGTATATGCTATTCTGTTATGATTCTGTTACAAAGCTACACTCTTGTACGTGTAAATCCAGCTAAGTTATGTAATCTTGAAATCTTGATGGTTTCTGTCTTGTTCTGTTGGCTGTGAGTCTTCTGTCCAACTGAGATCTTAGTTGGTCCGTATCATACGCCCCTATTTTTTGGGAACTTATAGGTATTTTGATAGTTTGGTATAGTTAATTGTTTGAATATTAAAATAAATATAGTAAATAATATATTAAGTATTTAGTGGTGTGATTACAATTGAGTATAAATTTGAGCCGTTAAATAACAGGGAGGACAAGTCCCCTCAAACCAAAATATTTCCTTTAGATGTGACCCAACTATTAACGTGTCATAACCATGCCATTATTATTTATAATATTATTTAAATATTATAATTTATATATTAATTAAAATAATAAAAATGTAAAATGGAATTCAAAAAATTAAAAAAAAATGCTAGTTTTAGAGTATCAACTGACTTTACATATTTTATATATATCGACGAAACTAACAAAATAAATAAGGAAAAGAAAAAGAAAATGTAAAACATAAAAATTAAAGAAAAATAGATTTCGGTAAATCTCTATAATAATCTATATATACAATATATATAATGAAATTCTAGACAGATATAGAGTTTATTGATTATTTATAAATAGAAAAATTATCTAAATAGATGTTATGGATGCATAATAACTTGGGGATTATCTGGTGAAGTAAAAATTAAATTTGATATTACTTTTATCAAATGATAAAACTATTTAATTTGTTACCGATGGGGTTTTTTCTTAATATTCTTTCTTTTAATTTTAAATTAGTTGTGGTGAATGTCCATCCATCACTTTAGGATGGTCACGCCACCCACCACCATTAATGTGGATTTATTGATCCACTGTTGAAAGTTATAGTTGAAAACTTTTTTTTTTCTTCTATTTTTTAGACTTTTTTTAATGTGTGAAGTAAGTTTCTATTCAAAAATTAAGAATTTTTCCCTTCATATTTTTTTGGTAATTTATAGTATTTTTTAATTAATTAATTAATATATATGTAGCGGGACATATATTTATAAATAATGACGTAACAGACATGACATGTTAATGTGTAGGATGAAATAACATATCCACATAGAGGAATACGGGTAGTATCTACTGTATATTTTAATAATAGTATTGGTATATTATAAATTTCACATAAGTAGCCAATATGAATTATTCTTTCTTTCAATATAAATTGGGGAATTTCTATAATCTCATCATGATGGACTATTCAGCAAATAATTCTATTATTGAAATAAATATACGCTTTAACAAAGATTTTCATTTACCCCTTTGAATATGAAATTAAATATTGAATTACTAAAGAGAATGGTATTATATAAAAGAAAACATAGATTATGATACTTCCCAATAAATTAGTTTGCAACATTAAAAAACTGCCATAAAATGCAATACACGTTACTATCTGTCAAGAACGTTGGCACTATAAAGCCCAACCCACAATTACTATCAAACCCCATTGTATAAGCTTCTTTCTCCACTATTGTTCTTCATTTGTCTCTCTCGAATATTAAGATAAGCTACACGAAATCCTAACTCTCTTTCTTCAATGAATGATGCTATCTCTCAATTTTGATTAATGCTTAGCTATGTTTCTTGTTGCTAACTCGCCTATTTCGAGCTGACTGAACTCCTAAATTGCAAACAGAATTCCATTTAGAGTGATACAAAGCGTACCCTCTTTCTTTTTTCTCTTTACTTTTTATATGTTGTACTTTTGCATTTACACTAGTTACAGTAGTTATAATGACTAACTACTTAACAATTTCTATTGTAATCTATTGAAACTACTCTAGATTTTACATTATTATTCATAATATTCTATTCTATATAGTCTTTCATCAACTTAGCTTGATCTGAAGTCTTTGAGCTGTAACAATTGGCTCTCCCTCCCAATATACAACCTTGTCTTCAAGGTTGAATAAAGGATAAACTTGACAAACATTGTGAAAATCCTGTAATGATGCATCTTTTATAGGCAACCTACTCTATCAAACCAAAATATGAGAAATAGGGTTTTGATTCCTTACAATTTGTCTTGATCCAATTATAGCCATTAATTGTATCATTGGATGACTCTGATAAACTTCTATACGTAATTCCAAACAAGGTAGCTCAAATCCCTTAGCCAACTAAGGATAGAAACATGAAATACATTGTAGATCTTAGCTTCAAGTGGCAACTCTAACTCATAAGCCATAGATCCAATAGCCTTTACCATACGAAAAGGACCATAAAACCACTTAGGTAACTTTGTAAAACAGCCTTGTACTAGTATTATGTGCTTATAGGTTCCAAGCGGACATACGCAAAGTCACTATGCAAAAAGAAACATCGGATCTTTTCTTATCCATATAGAATTTCATATGAGACTGAGCATTTAAAAGATTCTCTTAAGAATACCAACACTTCATCTCTAGTCAAAAGATCAGTATCTACTGCCTTTAATGAACTAATTCCTTTAGATGAAGAAGGAATAGTAAGCGGCTATCTCCCATAAACTATTCTAAAAGGAGTAAATTGTCTTACCCCATGGAATGAAGTATTATAAGCAAATACAACGCATGGTAAAAATCTCACCCAATTCTTTGGTTTCTACACAACAAAATAACGAAGATACTGCTGTATTACTCTACTCAAAACCTCTGTTTGACGATCAGAGTGAGCGTGATAAGTAGGACTATAAACGAGTCAAGTCGAGATGATAAATTGTCAAAGCTCGAACTCGACTCAAATGTAAAACTCGAAGCTCAAAACTTATGTAACATCCTAACCTGATGGCATTACAACCCGCCATGTGTCCTTAACATGGATGGACACGCTAAGGCTATGAAACACTAATCCATAAATAAACAATAATATAAATCTCCAATACTCACATAAAAGGTACCTTTTCAAATAATTTCAATAAAAAAAACATCCAAATAACCTGTTGGCATAAACTATAGCCAACATAATCCAACTTATAACTTAAAGAAAAATCTCATAAAGAAATCTTAAATTCATGAAACATATAAAATCTTTCTGTTAACTAACAACAGTCTCAATTAGAACTCCATATAATCTTAAACCTTCTTTCTATGTCGAGAAATCCAAAACTTACTAGTCCTCAACAAGAAAGTAAAGTCCACTATTGTCATCCCCATGATCAACATAGATGTCATATCTAGATAAGTTAAAAACTATCTCATCTCCACTTGTACTTGAAAAATGAAGGAATGAGCGAAAACTCCCAGTAGGTCATACCACAACAAATAAGCATAAACATGCAACATACAAGTATCACATACAATCCTAAAATTAATGCAGCAAGCATAGGTTATTATCTTCGATTAGTCAAACAAACAACATAATTTAGAACCACTTGCAATTAATCTTAAACCGGAGTAACTCATGACCCCGATTAAAATAAGCCTTTATACAAAATAGTTTGATACATATATATATTGGTGTTTGATGCGATCCACCCACCCTTTCATACCACAATTAAGCTGGCACGACTCCTAATCTACCAGAATTATTTCCAAGTGCAACTCTATTCGGCACAATGCCACACAAGGATCATCAGGTTACCGGTATTAGTATCATATTCTGCGTGGTCTTTACTAACCACAGCCAAATACAAGCAACAAAACAATTTAATAAGCCAAATAAAATTAGGTTAATTTGTAATTATAAACCTATAGCATATACAACAAGTAAATCTAAACATACAAGCACATACAACAAACAAGGCAAGTTTCAACCTTATTCACTTTCAAAACTCAATTCCACCCATAAATTCTTTTAAAAAGATTAAAAACCCAAATTTCACCAGAAATCTTGATCATCAACACATTTCAAATTAGAATTTGATTTCATATACATAATTAAACCTTAACCCTATGAACCACAAACCAAATCATAAAATTTACGACATCAAATTCACACACCTGCCTTCTTTGTTCACAAAACAATGGAATCCCCAAAAACACAAATTTCTCAAAAACCCCTTCAAACCCTAGAATTCTCAATCAATAATAAAGTTAGACCAAAAACTCAACAAAAATCATCTATATACCATCATAAGGATTAAGAATATATAAATTTACCTAAAAATGTGATTTTTAGTCCTTCTTGATCACGAAAATCCAGATCTTCAAGCAAAATAAGATTCTTCTTCAATTTTTCCTTCAAATCCAATAGAAAACCCTAAGAAATAAGATAGATATGATAAATCCTAGAGACAAGATAGATATGTGATTACTTGGATCGGATATTCTCAATTTCCGCAGACATACGCTGGCAGTTTTTATAATGTACGCCAGCGGCATAACTTGAAAGCCAGCGATGTAAGTGTTCAAGCTAGCGGCCTTGAACTCTCGGGTCATTTTCTTTTACATGTACGACAGCATGTACGCCAGTGGTATACATTATAAAGCTAGCGGCATACATTTTGAACACTGTGGTGTACAAAATTCTGATACCATTTCTCCAAAATCAACGTTCGCTCTACATTACCTAAGCCACAGACACGTACGTCAACAATGCACATTCTACACCGACGGTGTAGCAGCTGGTGTACAGCTGTGAAATTCCATTTTCAATTATATCTCTAACATGTGATCACAATACAATTATATATAGACTTTTACCATTAAACCTTCTTATTTAATATCCTTTAGCACTTTTACCCTTCTTAATAACTTATTCATTTGTATATTATAGCTCGACTTGAACTTAATCAAGTTTTGATTTTTAATCTCAAACTCAACTCAAATTAATACTCGATAAACTCACTTAACTCAATTAAGCTCCATTATTCTTATAAAAATCAATTAAAATAAAATTAAATTAAGATTTAAGAATATAATTGGGTTTTTAGTTGATTAGTATATTTAGTGGACCATTGGATATGAAAAAATCAATGTATGAAAATAGGCTTGAAAAATTAAAATAAATAAATAAATTTTATCATTTTTTTATTTAAGAAATATAATAAGTTTGAATAAGCTTGTGAGCTGCATAAATTGAGTATTTTAAAACTCGAACTCGAGCTTAATAACTACTTGAGTAGCTCGAACCCAAGCTCAATTCAATTGTAGTCTAGTCGAATTCAATTTATCACTAGGTTGAATTCGAGTAGCTCACAAGTAGTCCCGACTCGTTTTATAGCCCTAGTGATAAGCATTGCTATAATGAAGCTTAGTCCCACTCGATCGAAATAATTCTTTCCAAAAATGACTCATGAATATAGAGTCTCTTTCCAATACAATTATCTTTAAAACCATGCAATCTAACCACTATACTTACAAAAAGTTCAGCCAACTTAGTTGCAATAAAGTGAGTATCCAAAGAGCCTAAATGACAATATTTAGAGAGTTTGTCCACCATTACTACAATGACTGAATGCCCATGTGATTTAGGCAAACATGTAATGAAATCCATGGAGATATCATCCTAAATATTAGATGGTATTGGAAGTGGTACCCATAAACCCTATGGTGATTTCGTAGAATACTTCACTTGCTGACAAATATTACATTGTTCTATATAGTCAGCAATCATCTTATGCATATTCTTCGAAACAAATTGAGCATACACTCTCTTAAATGTCTTAAGGAATCTAAAATGACCTGCCATGTGTGAATCATGTAACTAGTGGAATAAGCGATGGGAAGAAGCTAATAGCCAATTGTGCCAATACAATCTCCACTTAGTAATCTATCCTTGCTCCAATTCAGATATACATTGCTGAAATTTAGCAAGAGAACAATACTCTTGTTGTAATTTCTAAGTCAAATCATTATGAGTCAAAGATATAGCCATAATACATCCCTCATGCTGCCTTGATAAGGCATCAAACACCTGATTGTCTTGACCAGCTTTATACACTATGGTATAATCATAGCTTAACAAGTTAACCAAGTAGCACTGTGGTTCACAGGTTTGAATCTGTTGTGTCATCAATTCTTTTAAACTACAATGGTCTGTTCTGATTATAAAATGAGCTCCTAGCAAGTATTGTCTCCATTTTTTCATAGCCTTAACCATGACATACAACTCCATTATATATGCAAATGCTTTTATCATGTAGTGGAGGCAAAAACTTATTACTAAGATATGAAATGGGATGTTTGTCTTGTAAAAGAACAACACCAATACCTAACCCTAACACATCAGTCTCTACCACAAATTGCTTAGAAAAATCTAGCAACGATAATATGAAGGTTGTAATCAAAGCTTGCTTCAATCTCTCGAAAGCTTGACTAGCCTGATCGTTCCACGAAAACTAATCTTTCTTCAGTAAATTAGTGAGTGGTGCTACAATAGAGGCATATCCTCTAATAAATCAATGATAATACCTTAAAAGTCCAAAGAATCCTCTAAGTTGTTTTATAGATGTAAGGATAAGCCATTGCTTCACAGCTTCCACCTTTTTTGGTTCAAGTTAAACCCCACCATTCGACACCACATGTCTCAAATAATCGATGTTGTTCTTCCAAAAACTACATTGAGACTTCTTTAAGTAAAAGGTGTTATAAGCTAATATTTCAAACACTTGAATTAAATGTGCTACGTGTTATTATAAATTCGTACTATATACTAAAATGTCCTAAAAAAAACAATGACAAATTTTCATAAGTACAGTTTGAAAATATTATTCGTGATGCTTTGAAAAGTCGCAAGGCTATTGCTTAAACCAAAAGGCATCACTAAAAATTCATAGTCCTCATGAGTTCGAAAAGTTATTTTGTGAATGTCTTATTTATGCATCTGAATTGATGGCATCAAGCATGCAAGTCTAACTTTGAAAATATTGTAGCATGTTTTAATTTATCTAATAGCTCATTAGTTGTAGGAATCGGGTATTCATCTTTCACAGTCACTTGACTTATTGCCCTATAGTTGATATAGATTGTCAAGTCCCATCTTTCTTTTTAATAAGTAATATCGATGAAGAAAAAGGACTACTGCAATTTTGTATCGTACCTTACTCCAACATATCTTTAACTTACTTTTCAATCTCACTTTTTTGAAAATGTAGATACACGTACGACTTTACATTCACTGGTGTTATTCCATTTTCCCAGTTAATTCAATGTTAAGGCAAGGATGAAGGTGCATCAAATAATTAAGGTAATCTACCCAACAAAATATCTAATGCTGGATTGCAGGGGTACCCCTGAACTGTTCTCAAATTTTTAGCCATAAACTGAAAATAAGAAACTGCAGAATCTTTGCACCATTCTCTTCAACTATTGGTAAGTTATCTACTCTATCATGTTATGCTGTTCACCTAACAATGTGATAAAGTGCCTCTGATGCATGGTCAGTTGATTATAATCAATTGTGACCAGCCTTAAGTCCCTCAATCACTAAAACCCAAAACTTCCTTTGCCCTTGGTCGGTGATGCAAAAAATGTGCTAAAATGTTAAAGCTTTGTATATTTAATGGCAAGATAATGGCAAACCAAGTATTTGTACCTTCAATTTTTGATAATTTAGTATTGTGTCTTCAGGTTTTGGCAATTTTTAACCACGTGCCTATTATTATCTTTTATTGAAATAAACATCCATCAAATATTATTTAATAGAGATATCGAATCATATATGCATTAAAAATATAGGCACTAATTTGCCAAAATCTATAGATGGCACTAAATTGCAAAAAATTAAAAGTACAAGTATTTGACTTGCCATTATCATAAAAATAAAGAAAAGTTTGAGGCTTTTAAAAGCCAAAAATATAAAGTCTACTTATAATCTAAGCGTACAACATCGGATAACTTCAATTTTCACTGTATGATATTATGAAATTATGTTAGTAATTATAGTATGTTTTATAAACAATAAATATCAAATTTGATATTTGAATTTTGTATGATAATTCCATTTGTATCTGAACTTTAAAGTGGTCAATTTAACATTCAATAAAATTTTTCATGATTATTTTTATTATATTCCTTATATTGTTTGTTTCGTTTGCTAATATAAAAAAGACATCTTATCATTAAATTTTTATTATCTATCCTAACGCTTAAGGCTATAAACGATTTAAACTACTCATGTCAGACTCGTTTTAGGCCCAACTAGACTCTAGCTTCTCTAAACCAAGTAGGACTAACTAACGTGTAACTAGTCCAATTAATGCGTACCTAACAAAATAACATAACAAGAACTAAGTATAGCTATCCACAAGATGTTCATTCATAGCCATTGCTAATAGACGATCTAGGATGTTACTTCACAGTTCACATAACTTATTGTACTGGATCTTGCGTGGCTCGTTAGGCCTCCAATTACACCCGCGGACAACAAGATAGGATGAGTTGTAAAATCTTATATACTAAAGTTCAAGATATTAAATTCATAAATTGTATTGAGGCATTTGATCTCAAGTTCTCAACTGTATAATGTTTTGAAATTATAATTTCACTCCGGTAAAATTAGGCAAGATATCTATAGAGGTTAGCCAGACTGAAGATTCAGGTCTGTTTGGATTGTCATATCTTTATCCATATCGTATCTATATTAGATCTATATATATAATTTATCTATATCATATATGTATCGTGTATATTTGGTCAGTTCATGAGTAAAACTATTAGTTTTTTATATGTATTTATTTATTGATAAAAATATAATGATAAAATATAATGCCAAAATTCGATGAACCGATAATTACCGAACACGAAAGTCTGTACCTTTCTTCGGCCCAAACGATTTCTACCTAGTGTTTCTTTTTTGGGCCATATCTTACCTTGTGGCCTGTAGAAAGAAGCAGAATCGGTCCAGATTTACTTTGAGACTAAAACAAAGTTGCCATATAAAAAGATAAGGATATTTCTTGGCCCCACACTGTACGAACAAAGCCCATTTTTATCCAAATTGGTTCCTATTTACCAGCCCACTGTTTGTCACCAGCCGACGACTCGACAGAGCACAAAACTTCGCCCAATGAAACTTTGAGGCAACAAAACCACCGTAATCCCAGCCTTAATGAGTTGTAAGCAATTACATTGCCATAAGATAAACTAAGGCGTAAATAAATCAAATATATTTGCAAATTGTCTGACTCCATCTCGATTTTGACTTGACAATCTCAAACTGCTTAAATCTTTTTATAAGCCGACCTTTAAGTTAAATGTTACTTGAGTCTAAACTAAATTTAGATATTGGTATTATTTTGATTAATTTTAATGTTTTTTTCTAATTTATTTAGTCGAAATGAGTTCAATGGAAAAGATTAGATTTTATGGTGTATCACTTTTGCTTAAGCTCAAAATAAAAATTATAAGCTTGATTGAGTTTTTTCTTTTTTTTTTTTTCCTTTCAAAAGTTGATTTTCTTAATTGCAAGTTAAACTTACTATTATATTATCTTGGTTCAATTCGTTTATAAGTAGACATAGGGTAGACTATAAAGCATAAAGAGAGCTCCAGTAAGAGAATTTATATTTTTGTATAAATGCACTCAATAATTTTAATGAATTTACTTATCTAAACTTTTAATATAACTTGTAAAAAAAAAAATTTCCTTTTTTTTTTAAATAAACATGATCATCAACTAATAAGTCATTTAAATAATGTGAACAAAACTCAATTGGGATGAAGTGTTATGGTAATATCTAACTTTCCCATTTGTTCTTACATCTTTATTCCATATAAAGAGCATGCTCAGTGGGCAAAATCTTGGTGAGAGTCTAAGGTCGTATCAAGTTCTTAAAAGTCTCTCCTTCTTCATTAGATACTCCATCACTTTATTCAAAACTCTTCATTCTACTGCCTTTAACTTTTTATTCTTTATATGATTTATCCCAACATTTATATAAAAAAAAAAATTTACTAAAATGGTAAAGAATCTAAAAAAGATGAAACATCCGAAATTGAAAAGAAAAATGAAAAGGAAAAGGAACTTAAGACCAACATTGGTGAACCCCATTAGAATTCTGCTTTTGGAAAACAAAAATTGGGAATTCCAACTCAACAAATTGTACTTTTGCTAGATCTTGAGTTTCAAGTTTCAAGGCGGACCACTTGTACGCCCACCCAATTTCCAAGCTCATACGATGTACCATAGGGTATGTTTTCAGACATATGCGTCGAAAGCCTAAGATCTGTCCTGTTGATTGCAATCAATAAACCTAATTGACAAATCTCAGAACTTTTATCCTTTAATATAACGGTATAAAAATTTTGGATTATGAAAATAATTTCATAATTAAAAACCTAAGCTATAGTCCTTTTCAACTTCCACCTTACTGCTACACCATTACTATCATTATCATTAAACCCTACCACAACTCAAGACCCTAGCTCAACTCGACCCAATTCATTAGTTAACAACTTCAAATTTATAGACTTGAAACTGATCCAGTGAACCATGAGTTCAGGGTGAGTTATAGACTTATGAAGTCCTTTGGATAGATACTAAACTTGAGACCCATGATTTTTTTAATTTGTTAAGTTAAAATTAAAAAAGAAAAATCATAAGAAAAAAAAATTAAAGCTAAAGAGGATAATTATCGAACTCCTAATAAAAATTGAACTTAAAAATATAATAATTTTTAACTCATTTTCTTAAGAATTACTTAGAATGTGAATTTATTTATATATTAATGCATCTAACTATATCTATTGTGTTAATAATGTAAGACTAAAAATTATTCTAAAGGCAAAAAAAAAAAAAAGAACAAAGAAAAAGAAAGTTAGTTTAACATTGGAAGTTATATACTTTTTTACTATACTTAGTTGCTTGTATTGTGGTGTAATGGTTCTTTATCATCTATTATACTGAAAATAAAAGCGTTAGCTCAACCATAAAAATATAGCAATAAGTTCAATAATTGGTTGTGATTTTTGAATATATATTGCAATAATGAGTTTCCATTAGCAAATTTGTTTTTAGTGAGTCCCTATTGTAGAAAGTCTTTTCTCAAGAAAAATTATGAACTTATTAAAAATATAACAAATACCTCGCCATTTTTGGGAAACTTTAGGTACTTTGATGGTTCGGTGTAATCAATCATCTGAATATTAAAATAATTATAGTAGATGATCTATTAAGTAATTTAATGATGCAATTATAGTTGATTATAAATTTGAGCTGTTAAATAACAAATATAATAAGTCCCTCAGAACATAAAATTTCCTCTAGATGTGATCCAACTATTAACGTGTCATAAACATGCCATTATTAATAATATTATTATTTAAATATTATAATTATAAATACATTAATTAAAATAATAATAAATATAAATATAAATATAAATGAAATTGGAAAAATAAAAAATAAAAAGAAAAATGCTTATTTTTAAAGCACCAATTGGCTTTATATTATATATATATATATATATATATATTAATTAAACCAACAAAATAAATAAGGGAAAAAAGAGAAAATGTCAAACGTAAAAATAAAAGAAAAATAGATTTCAGTACATCTCTATAATAATCACATATACAGTACGTATAATGAAATTCTAGACGGATATAGAGTTTATCTATTATTTATAAATAGAAAAATTATCTAAATAGATGTTATGGATGCATAATAACTGGGGCCTTATCTGGTGAAGACAAAATTAAATTTGATATTATTTGTATCAAGTCATATGATCAAAATATTTAATTTGTTACCAGTGGGGCTTTTTCTTAATTTTTTTTTTTTTAATTTTTAAATTAGTTGGGACGAATGGCATCACTTTATGATGGTCACACCACCACCACCATTAATGTGGATTTATCTGTCCACTTTTTTTTTAAGTTGGTGGTTGAAAACATTTTTTTTTTATCTTTTAAACTTTTCTTTAATGTGTAAAGTAAGTTTCTACTTAAAAAATAAGAAATTTTCCCTTCATTTTTTTTTTAATTTATGGTATTGTTTTAATTAATTAATTAATAAATATATATATGTAACAGGACATATATTATCATAAATAATGACATAATAGACATGACATGTTAGTGTGTGGGATGCAATAACATCTACCTAGAGGAATGTAGGGGATATCTACTGTATATTTTAATAATAGTGTTGACATATTATAAATTTCACATAAGTAGCCAATATAATTTATTTTTAACAAATATTTTGATTTACAGTCTCATCATGGGCTATTCAACAAATAATTCTATCAGTGAAATAAGTATATACTTTAACAAATATTTTGATTTACCGCTTTGAATATGAATTTGAAACATTGAATTACTAAAGAGAGTGGTCTTCTATAAAAAAAAAAAAAAAAAAAAAACAAGGACTATGAAATTTTTCTATAAATTAGTTTATAACATTAAAAACTACCATAAAATACAATACAACTTACTATCTGTTAAGAACGTTCGCACTATAAAGCCTAACCCACAATTACTATCTTTTTTTTTTTTTTGGGCAACTTGCCCACAATTACTGTCAAACCCCACTATTTAAGCTTCTTTCTCCACTATTGTTCCTCTTTTGTCTATAAGCTACATGAAAGCCTAGCTCTCTTTCTTCAATGAATGATGCTATCTCTTAATCGTGACTAACGCTTCACTATGTTTCTTATAGTTAACTCACCTATTTTGAGTTGACTAAACTCTTATACTGCAAACGCAATTACTTTGAGAGTGATATGACGCGACCCTCTTTCTTTTTCCTCTTTACTTGTTATATGCTGTACTTTTATATTTACATTAGTTACAATAGTTATAATGACTAACTACTTAGCAATTTTCTATTTTAATTTGTTGAAATTACTCTAGATTTTACAATATGATTCATAACATATTCTGTTCTACATAGTCTTTCATCCAACTTGGCTTGTTCCTAAGTCTTTTAGCTGTAATGGTTGGCTCTCCCTCCCAAAAAACAACCTTTTCCTTAAGGTTGAATTGAGGATAAAGTTGACAAAAATTGTCTAAATCCTCCCATGATGCATCTTCTATGGTTAACTTACTCCACTGAACCAAAATATGAGAAATAGGGTTTTGATTCCTTACAATCTATCTTGCCCAAATTATAGCCACAAGTTATATCATTGGATGACTCTAACAAACTTCTATAGTAATTCCAAACAAGGCAGCTCAGATCCCTTAGCCAACTTAAGGATGGAAACATGAAATACATTGTAGATCTTAGCTTCAAGTGGCAACTCTAACTCATAAGCCATAGATCTAACAAAATTCACCACACGAAAAAGGCCATAAAACCACTTAGCCAACTTTGTAAAACAGCCCTATATTGGTGTTATCTGCTTCTAAGGTTCCAAATGGACGTACACTAAGTCACTTGGACTAAAACGAACATCGGATGTATTCTAATCCACATAGAATTTCATACGAGACTGAGCTTTCAAAAGATTCTCCTTAAGAATAGCTAACACTTCATCTCTAATCAAAAGATTAGTATCACTGCCTCTAATGAACTAATTCTCTAGAAGAAAAAGGAAGAGTAGATAGCTATCTCCCATAAACTATTCTAAAAGGAGTAAACTATCCTTCCGCATGGAATGAAATATTATAGGCAAATTCAGCCCTTGGAAAAATCTCACCTAATCCTTTGGTCTCTCCACAACAAAATAGTGAAGATACTATTGTATTATTCTATTTAAAACCTCAATTTGACCATCAAATTAAGAGTGATGTATAGGACTATAAATGAGTCAATTCGAGATGATACATTGCCAAAGCTTGAACTTCACACAAATGTAAGCCTGAAACTCTACTCGAACTCAATCAAGTTTTGATTTTTAATCTCGAACTCAACTCGAATTGATACTCGATGAACTCGCTTGATTTAATTAAGCTTGATTTATTCTTTATAAAAATCAATTAAACTAAAAAATAAATTAGGATTTAGGTAATAATTGAGTTTTTAGTTGATTTAGTCTTAAATATAATTAATGTAGACCATTAAAATGAAAGAAAAAAAAACAAAGTACAAAAATAGGCTTTAAAAATAGGAAAAAAAAAAACCTAAATTTTATACTTTTTTATTAAAAAAAAGAAGCTCGATTAGGTTTCGAGCTACTTAAATCGAGTATTTTAAAATTTGAACTCATGCTTTTAGAACTACTTGATTAGCTCAAACTCAAGCTCAATTTGATTATAAGCGAGTCAAAATTCAAGTTATTATCGAGTTGAACTCGAGTAGCTCACAAGTGGTCTCTGCTCATTTACAGCTCTGGTGATAAGCATTGCTATAGTGAAGCTTAGTCCCACTAGGTAGAAATAATTCCTTCAAAAAATGACTTTATGGATATAAAGTCTCTTTTTGATGCAATTGTCTTTGGAAAATCATGTAATCTAACCACCATGGTCACAAAAAGTTTAGCTGCCTTAGTTGTAGAAAGTGAGTATCCAAAGAGCCAAAATGACAATATTTAGATATTTTGTCCACCATAACTACAATGACAGAATATCCATGTGATTTAGGCAAACATGTAATGAAATCCATGGAGATATCATCCCAAATATTGAATGGTATTGGAAGTGGTACCAATAAACCCTATGGCAATTTCGTAGAATACTTCACTTGCTGATAAATATTACATTGTGCTACATAGTCAGTAATCATCTTATGCATATTCTTCCAAACAAACTGACCATACACCTTCCCCAATGTCTTAAGGAATCTAAAATGACGCGCCATGGGTGACTCATGCAACTCCTTAAGTATAAGTGGAAAAAGCTTTGAATTAGGCATAAGGAATAAGTGATGGGAAGAAAATAATAGCCAATTGTGCCAATACAATCTCCACTTAGTAATCTATCCTTCCTCCAATTTAGAAATACATTGCTGAAAGTTAACAAGAGAAGAATACTTTGTTGTAATTTCTGAGTCAAATCACAATGAGTCAAAGATATAGCCACCATGCATCCCTCACGCTGCCTTGATAAGGCATTAAACACCTTATTGTCTTGGCCAGCTTTGTACACTATGACATAATCATAGCTCAGCAATTTAACCAACTAGCATTGTTTACGGGTTTGAATTGTTGTATCATCAATTCTTTCAAACTGTGATGGTCTGTTCTAATTATAAAATAAGCTCCCAACAAGTATTGTCTCCACTTTTTCATAACCTCAACCATGGCATACAACTCCCTTATATATGTAGATGCTTTCATCATGCGGGGAAAAAACTTCATATTAGAATATGAAATGGGATGTTCATCTTGCAAAAGAATAGCCAATACCTAACCCTGCCACATCAATCTCTACCACAAATTGCTTGGAAAACCTGGTAATGATAATATGGGGGCTGAAATCAAAGCTTATTTTAATCTCTCAAAAGCTTGAGTGGCCTGTTCATTCCACAAAAATTGACCTTTCTTTTGTATATTAGTGAGTGGTGCTGCAATAGTGACATATCCTCTAATAAATCAACGATAATACCCTAAAAACCCTAAGAATCCTCTAAGTTGCTTTATAGATATAGAGAGAGGCCATTGCTTCACAGCTTCCACCTTTTTTTAATTCAGGTTAAACCCACCATTTGACACCACATGTCCCAAATAATACATGGTGTTCTTCCCAAAAGCACATTTAGACTTCTTTAAGTAAAAGGTATTATCAGCTAATATTTGAAATGCTTGAGTTAAAATGTGCTACATGTAATTCCAAATTTGAACTATATGTCGAAATGTCATTAAAAAAATGACAAATTTTCGTGAGTATGGTTTGAAAATATTATTTATGATGCTTTGAAAAGTAGTGGGGTAATTACTTAAACCAAACAGCATCACTAAAAGTTCATAGTCCTCATGAGTTCAAAAACTCGTTTTGTGAATGTCTTATTCATGAATCCAAACTGATGGTATCTAACATGCAAGTCTAACTTTGAAAATATTGTAGCATGTTTCAATTTTTCTAATAGCTCATCAGTTGTAGGAATTGGTATTCATCTTTCATAATCACTTGATTTAGTGCGCTATAGTCAATATAGAATCACCACGTCCCATCTTTCTTTTTAATAAGTAACAGTGGCGAAGAAAAAGGACTATTACTGTTTTGTATCGTACCTTGCTTCAACATATCTTTAACTTACTTTTTAATCTCACTTTTTTGAAAAATATGGATACTTATATGGCTTTACATTCACTAGTGCTACTCCATTTTCCTGGTTAATTCGATGTTAGATACTCCTTAATGATGGCAACGATGAAGGTGCATCAAATAATTGAGTATAATGCTGGATTGCAGGTTGTATCCCCTAAATTGATCTCACATTTCTGAGCCACCAACTGAAATAAGTAGCTACAGAATCTACTTGCACCATTCTCTTCAACTAATGGTGAGTTATCTGCTTTATCATGTTATGTTGTTCACCTAACAATGTGATAAATTGTCCTTAATGCATAAATGTCATGATCGGTTGATAATAATCAATTGTGACCAGCCTTAAGTCCCTTAATCACTGCACACCTAGAACTACATCTGCCATTTGAATCGGTGATGCAAAAAATGTGTCTAAAATGTCAAAGTCTTGTCTATTAATCTTCATATTATTACACTAGCCTTCACATTGCAACTTTTGACCATTACTAATCATAACATTGAATTCGGGTTATAATGTAATAGTAAGGTGTAGATATTTAGCGATTCTACTTAGCGCAACATTGTGAGTGCCACCTAAGTCTACTAAAATAGATAATGATTTAGTAGAGATTGTACCATTGAATCATAAAGTTACAAGAATCATATTACCCGATAATGCATGATAGTTGATTGCTCTTGAATTAATTATGCAGCCATCTACAAGTAACACTTCATCTTCCTCACAATATTCTTCAACAATTTCATCCCACTACTTAATAACAACAAGAATTTTGCTTTACATTTGTGACTTTTAGTGAATTTTTTGTTACAGTTAGAACAATGTCCCCTTTTCACATTTGTCTTGCATTTCTTTTGGGGACAAAAGTTTTATAGGTAATGAATATTGTGTTTGGTTAGTTGGTTAGTCAGTGTTTAGGTTTGAAGCTGGTTTACTAATTGATTATGTGTTTGGGATTGTGCTAAGGTATATGTATAGGAAGTAGTGTGTGGTTTTGTAAATTGTGAGGCAAAATGTTAAGTATTGGATGATGTCGATATAGAAAATGGTTTATATGTATTAAACTGATCATTGATCTCTTCCCCCATATAGTCTTTCAAGCCAAATTGCATCAATTAATGATCATAGCCTCAAAATTCATACTTCCCTCCTTATTGGAGGTTATAAACCAAAGACGAAACAACTCAACTAGATAGACTCCAATAAGCCAATAGTTCAATTAGATGGACTTTCAAACTAAGAGGGTCCAAATCGAGCTTGTAAGGCATCCACAAGTTTCTACTAAGAACTCAGTTGTTTGTTCAAGTACATCCATTTGTACCATTGCAATCCATCCTCCTTCAATGCAAAAGTTGCAATGGTAATCCTCTATTCTTCTTGTATATTATGAAATGTGAAAAATTGTTTTACTTTAAAAATCTAGCCAAGAAAATCGATGCCCCAAAACTTAGGTATTCTAATCTTAATTCCCTTAAGCAAGTTTTCTTATGCACCACAACAACCTAAAGATGATGAATTTGAGTTGTTCGGAAAACTACAATTTGATGATTGAGGATTCAACTCCGACTTATCAATCCTTGCATTGATCATTCCCAAAATTTCTTGAATTGCTAACAAAGACTTCTTCAAGGAATCCATATCTTGAATAGATTGCTCTGATCTTGTTACCAATGTCATTGCCATCAACTCAACAAGGAGAGCACCAAAATATTAAGAACGTTTACCCTATAAAGCCTAACCTACAATTACTATCAAACCTTACTATATAAGCTTCTTTGCCCACTACTGTTTCTCCTTTGCCCCTCTCGAATATTCAAATAAGCTACATGAAACCTTAACTCTCTTTCTTCAATCTTGCAGCTAACTTGCCTATTTCGAACTAGCTAAACTCTTAAATTACAAACACAATTCCTTTGTGGGTGATACAAAGCGTACCCTCTTTCTTTTTTTTCTATTTACTATTTATATGTTGTACTTTCCATTTACAATAGTTACAATAATTAACTACTTAACAATGTATGATGTAATTTGTTGAAACTAATCTTGATTACATAATATGATTCATAACATATTCTATTCTACATGGTCTTTCATCCAACTTGGCTTGTTCTAAAGTCTTTTAGCTATAACCCTATGATGCTATCCTTAGCTTTTTTTAATAGCAACTTGAAAGTGAAGTACATATCGTAGTATTAAGATTATTTTTTTTTAGTGGATTTTTTAGGATTTGTTTGAATTGTCTTATTTTCATTTGTATTTTATTTGTATCTGATCCACACATGTATCTTATCTGTATCTAATCTATTTGATCTTTTTATGAGTAAAAATATCTATTTTTCATCCATATATGTTTATCAACAAATATTTGTTTGAAAATGATAAAAATAAGATATAAAAAACTATCAGAAAAAGATGAAACAAACAAAATCTAATACAATAAAAATTATAAAGTGTTTATAATATACAAACTATTACCACATTAAAAAAAAATACTAATTTAGATGCGCACAGATAAGAAAGTTTCTATTATAAATTGTCAAAAACAACTATTATGGCTGTATATATAATTTTATTTTCTTTTCTAGAATGATTAAAGATAGCAATCTATTTGATTTTAACATTAAGACTTAATAGTGAAACAATTGGTAGATTGCTTCCCAATCCTTGTGTTTACTCTTTTTACCATGAAAGATGCATTTAGACCTTTTATATCTTCTAAAGACCCAATTTTTTTCTCTCCTAATCAAACCATTTTGAATATTGTCAATACATTATAGTCTAGTGCATCTTCTCTTCAGGTAAAAAGTATTAGGTAATGGTTAAAAAAGAAAAAACCATTTTGAATATATGAAAATAGGTAGCTTTAAAGGCAACTTAGAATTTAAGTTTATAATTTTAAAATTTGCACATGCATTAAACATGGGCTTCTCATAATGACATCGACTTGGATTGGATTTTCTCCCTCCCTCTAAAATTTATAATGGCCAGATAAAAGAATAATAATTAATAAATATATATAAGTATAATCGATCAATATAATTTTAGGATTCATTGTACTTCGTTATATTTTTTTTTTTTTCTCTTCAACAATAGATGTCAATCCATTATGTATAATGTATACAGTCGAGTTATGTAACTCACTGATTCTTGAAGTTCTTTTTCGATTGATGGATTTGAAAATTTCAACCTATTCAAGCATTTGAACAAAAAAATTTCAAGTATACAACGCATATGAAACTCTACTTATACTGATATGGTAGGAGATATACGTATTCTTTTCAAAAGAATTTCCTAAGTCTCTCGAAACAAATGGTAATAAAACCAACATAAATAAAAAAATCATGCCCATACAACAACCTGTGGTCGATGATTTTATTTTCCGACCTTTTAGATTGACGTTCCCATCCTTATCCATTAAGGACATAACTTTTAAGCTACCAATGAAAGGAGAATGAAGAGAATCAAAGTATCATACAAGCAATGAAGCCACATGACCACTAAACGCCAAAATTGAAACTATCCTCCACAGCACCGTGGAAATCATAGAAACAAGGAACCATCCCACAAAACTAGGGATCTCCCTGGTTTTAATATTCTTTTCAACTTGTCAAGCCCTTCCTCTTGTCGGTTTTAACCGGACAATCGGTAAACCCTAGACCGCAATTTATGGTACGATGAGAGATTTGCGTGCCTAACAACTCCATTAACAAAATAAATATATATTTTTCTCCCTACATCCAAACAAAAAAAAAAATAATATAATTAACTATAGGTAAAAGTTAAAAGTAGTAAGACCTATATTCTACTGGGGCGAGTTAAAAAGAGAATTATCTTCTTTTATATATCTTGTTCCTTATAGATTAGAATTAGATATTTTTAATATTTTGGATCAAAATATTAAGCACTAATCATAAAATTAGAATAAATATAATATGGTGTTATCTTGTCTTAGGTTTTTAGTATTATTTAAGTAACTGTATACAGAAAACGACAACCTAACCCACAAGTTTTGGTAAAATGATCATCCACTTATATAAAGGCGTGCAAACTAAGTTAGTGAAGATTATGTTAAAAATGATGAAGAAAAGTATCCCCAACTTGCATCATTAATTAATTGCAAGGCTGATTCTTTTTGACTAAATCGTGTGTGTGGGGAAGCTGCCCAGCCATTGATCCTCATCCAAATGTCACTATTATAACTATCAGTCTGAAGTTGGGATATACATGCATCTCATCTCTAAAAGACTATACCCTAAAAAGCCCTAGCATGTAAAGAAGTTAAATGCTGTGTTCCTGTCGAGGTTAATCAGTAGTATGAGAAAAGCGAAAGGATAGACCATTCGTGGTTAGATTTAGCTAGATTTAGGGTTTTCAACTTTTTAAGTTTTTTAAGTTCTAGTCAAGATGATGACAAGTGTAATTGATTGAACCTATTTCTTTTAGTAGGCTTGCTTTTTTCGGTTGTTTTGTAAACTTCAAAAAAATTTATGGCATCTTTGATTTTTATAAAAATGGGATAGAACATCTATATTTTACTTTTTTCCTACCGACATACGTAGGTAGTTTCTGTTGAAACGAAATAAGAAATCGTAATTCATTTATGGGATTAAAAGAATAATTATTTTTAATCTTTTCAAACATGTTTCCATGACTATTTGAAGATCTAAAAGGAAAAAAAAAAAAACTATAAGAAATAATCATGAATTTAAACTTGTCAGGTTGGGTTTAGGGTCTCAAATCTCAATCCAAATTTACAAACCTGCAAATCCGGTAAAATATAATATTATTATTTGTATTCTTATATTTTAAAATTATAATATTATTAACTCTAATTAAATTACAAAATGACAAAACTATTCACATAAGAAACAAATAATATATATCTATGCATATTATAAATCATATATAGAACATACAAATGATATATATATATAATATTGATTTTATTTAATAAATATAAAATATAAAATGTACATATTAATATATGATTTATTTATTTGCTACATATATAGCATATGTATACACACACACACAATATATATCATATAGCATGTAAATCAAATATCTACAATAAATATAAATAGATATAACACACAATATATTAGAATATTAAAATGGTTAGATCATCTATAATTCATATATGTAACTTATAGAATATTATAATCATATATCTCATAGATATATATAACATAATTATATACATATGCCACATAAGATATATATGACAAGTGTTTATAATATATATTTGTTATACTATCTATACATATATACGAACTATAGGTTATAAATACATAACTTATATGTTATATATGCGTATATATATCGCAATTTATTTGTACATAAATTGAATATGCTATATATGTGTATGGCATAGTCTATATGTTATATAAATCATAACATATATTCCAAATGTCTATAAGATATATATACATAATCTATTTATTGTATATAATTGGTAAAAAGTATTATTTTTTATTATCATCAATTATCATTTACTAATATTACACTTATTTAGCAACACATTATGTCACATTTTATTATATTTTCTTTTTAATTATATATGAGTAATATAACATACATAATTTGTTAAATATGTCTCTTAGGATAATAACTATTTTAAAATATTAAATTTACAGGATAAGATAAAATATTTATTACTACAGAATCCATATATTTTTATATGTTTTATTAATTAATAAATGAGTGAACACGAAACACGAAAGTCATAAATAGGTCAGATCACCAATTTAGGTTCTCATATACAATCGATAAACAGGTTAGGTCATAATTAGGGTTTTTGGGCACAAATTCGTTTAGATATGAAGAAAAAATATGACGCGATAGTACGAGTTGCCAAGGTTAAATAAGAGACATAATGGACAACCTTAGAGTGCATGTAGAGATGGTACCATTCCATATGTCAAAACACCAATAATATTTAAGATATTTTCATGCCCAATTCGACCTACTCTTTTTTTTTTCCTTTTTTTTTTTTTTTTTTTTTGTTAGTTAATCAAGCATGTGTTGTGTCTAGTATATGAATGCGACAGTAACATCTTGACTGAAAAGTACACAACAGCTTGTTAACTTTATCACCACGAGGTCTAATACTATGGAAAAGATGCCAGTACTCAATAAAGTTTTGAAAATGGATTCATCAATTTGGGAGGACGATCGTGGAATATGCTCCTTGATTGGGATATTTAGGGCCACAACAAAATTTTTATCCCCTTCCTAACCCAGGGACAGAAAAAAGAAATCAATGCCTGGAACATAAATATCAAAATTAATGATTCTATTATAAAAATTCGAAAACATAAATGGTGATTTATGATATTTTCTGTATCATTAACCCAATAGTTTTCATTAGAGTTGGCACAATATAACATATTATTTTTGGGGACAAACTTTATTATAAGGATCTGCTTCTTTACTATCTTTTGTTCTTTTTAGAACCTATTTATAACTTTATTATCATGTGGACTTAATTTTCAAAAAATGAATAGGATCTCTGTTATTTGTTGTTACTAATCTTAAAAGGTAAGACGTTGGAATGGAAAATATGAACAACATTAGATTCTTAAACGAAATAAAAAATAATAATAAAATCTTAAAGCAGAAAAATGAGAAACTTACTACATATTCATTTTGTTGAATAAATATATCAAAATATTAATGTTTAGAGGTAAGTTTATTTAACGTATCAATAACGTTTTGGAAATAAATTCATTTAGTGTATCAAAAGAAGCATCAATAACATTTGGAAATAAATTCATTTAAGGTATCGATATTTCGAATGGTTAAAAAGTGATATTAACGTTTTCCAAAGACAGTCAAATAATGCATTAATAATTAACCAATAATGAAAATTTTGGAAACTTAATTGAAAACTAATAAATATTATGCCTTAAATGAACTTTACAAAACGTTGATATCTCATTTGATTTACTTGGCGAAATGTTGATGTGTTGATACCTTAAATAAACTTACTCCTAAGCGTTAACAACTTTTGGTATAGTTTATTCTAATAAAATTTCTATTATTGAAGAATGAAATAAAGCTGTTATAAGATTTTCATATGTTAAGTGTTTATTTAAATGAGATAATTTTGTAATAAAATCAATTGCAAAAATGGAATTACTATTAATAGATTTACATAACAAATGATTTTTTATATTTTTTAATAGGGATTTTTTTTTTATAGAATGACTATTAGGTTAACTAAATGTCTTAATAGTACTTACAATGGAAAGTGGCGAAAATCCAATGATGATCTATCTTAAAAAATTACATAATAAAATAAAAATTATTAATAAATATCACAAAATAGAATAAGAATAATGTTACATTTGGTACTATAATCTGAGCGATTATTCAACTAAGTATATGGATTTTGAGATTGTTAATTTTAATATCTAATTGAGTATTTTAAAGTCAATAGTACTGATTGTTTTTACTGTCTCATAACGTTCGCATGGTTAGCTTTTTTTGACTAATTATAAACTATTGCATGTCATAAAAAACTATTGTAATAAAAATATTCTATTTAATGTACATGTAAATAGTGAAAATGGCATATTAAAGATAAAGTTGATACAAATAACAATTTATATTTTTTAAAAAGCAATATATTTTAGGTGAATGTATCTTCATCAAAATAATTACTTATGAATATGACTGATTGAACTTATATAACTAAATGCTTAGTAAATAAAGGTAGTGCGATTAACTGTCAAAAGTTGAAATGGGAATTGAAATTTACAATTTGAAAGTATAAATATTTAATTAAACAATTGTTTAAAATTAAGTCCACGTAATAACTGTAAGATTATCCCAGCATAACAATTCTAGAAACTTAGATTTTTATATTGTGTTTTCACCTATTTTTATGGTTTGTCGTATTTTTTGCTTTCTATACTCGAACTTCGATGAAAGCCAAGTGGAGCATAAGCAATTATATATATCATATATACTGAAGACAGAATGGGAGAAGGCAAAAATGGAAAACCTTAACGTGGAAACCTTCACCTTTACTTTAAAGGTAAAATGGGCTACGTTTCTACGGACAGGCCAAGGCTACTATTTAGCTAAAGCCCTGAGGCCTGCGAAAGACGACACGCCCTCGGACAACGAGTACGATAATTCTCGTTTACTTTTATTCTTTTTCGTCGGATTTGTTTGAAAAGAGATAGAGAGGGGGAGGTAGGAAGAAAATAAAAAAATAAAAATAAAAATTCTTCCACCAAATCTACCTGCAAAATTAAATTAAATTAAATCAGATAAAATATATAGTTAATTTTTCTTTTTTGATTTGGGATGAAAACCATAAAACTGAACAAAACTGAAAATGATAGTTAATATATGAGCAGACAATTTCTAAACAACCAAAATTGAATTGTTATAAGGAAAAAAAATATATATTTTGCTCATATACCTAGACAATTTCTTATTTTGAATTCTTCTATGTTATAACGATGAAATGGTAAATATGATCAGACTTTGAAATTTTCCTTACATTAATTATTAAAATTATTCGAATGGTTTGATACGCTATCGTATTCCTATTCTTTTATTGTGATATGGTTTTTAAAAAACGTATTTTTAAAAGAAATTTAAAATTATACTTATTAAATTATGCACGAGTTAGACTTTTGTGACCATAGATTATTAAAACATGTTTATAGATTAACTCAAAATTTATACCATATGTTAAATTTACAAATAAAAGTTGTCAAAACACTTTAGCATTTCTAACTTACAAACAATTGTCGATTTTATCAACCTCCTATCATTTACATGCAACGGAGTATTAAGAAAACTTAGTACTTACAAGTAAGATTTCATGTCATAAATGTATATTTTTACATCATAAATTTTGACTTCAAGTTGTGAATTGAACCAATCCAAATCGATGTTCTACGAATTAGAAAAATTCCCAAGCCAATCCATATGGTTTGGCTCTAAATGATAACAAATAGAATGTATTTTTATAATTTGTTTGGTTTGGCTTAAAAGGTTTCGAATAAAAATCAAACCAAACAAAACCAAGCCAAAATCCACTACTATTATAAGATTTAAGCTTATAAATGGAATCCTTTCCGAATATTGTTAACTAAATTCATATAACCAATCAATTACATTCATTATGTATCAAAAGAAATATAAGGAATTCATATGTAATTGAAAATCCTCATCTATAATTGTGATTAGTTTCGATTCAATGAGTATTAGTTTTTCGTTATTTCAAATACATGTACTTTAATGTTTTCTTAAATAAAAAGCATTGGTATATTTGTTGTTGGATAGAATTCATTTTAATTAATTGAGAAGTTATTATATTAAATTATCAACATTTTTATGCAATCCTAGAGATAGGACAATATAAGTCTTAATACTAAATGTGATTAATCCTAATAACGAATTGATAAAACATTAATGCAATTCTATATTGTTATTAATTAAAAGATTTCAGTTAATTAACTTAGGGTTAATAATTAGTAATCTTGATAAGGACTAATATAATTTTGGAATTTGCAATTCAAGAACATTAATAAAATCATTAAGAGGATTAGGGAATTATATAAAACAGTTAGCAAGATTCCATATTAAGGTAGTCTTGCAATTTGATTAGATTAAAGCAATAATCTTGACTTATGATTGTGGTTGGTAACCTAATAATAATAGTTAGATTAATATTAGTAGATAATTAGTTAGAATAAATAGATTTTTTGGTTAGATGATAGGAAAAAAGTGATTCTAGGTACTTGAGATCCCTAAGGAAGAATACCTAAACTTAATTCTTACGATAGATTGATATGTATACTTACCTCAAAGTGATAGTAATAGTCTTTTTTCAACCATGTAGGTTTTAATCTAAAATGAAGGAGTAGAGTTTAACTAAGAGTCTTAAATCACAAAAGATGCATAAAAAATTGGATTTTTGTACATGAAAGTCCAGGTCAAATGAAGTTTAAGGTAAAATTGATTGGAGTTTTAAGCTAAAAGATGTGTGATTTAGATTAAAAAAATGAACCTAATACAAACCTGAAGGTTTAGAGTAACAAAAGTGTAGAGAACTTAGAAAAGCATTCGGAGTGGCAGCACAATCAATCTTAGACATAATTCAGTTGATCAGCTTTAAAAAACATGCATAGTTGACCTTGATTAAGAACCTATCGACCTCACCCATGATCAATCACCCTCACTCAATTGATCACGCTCACTCAATTGATTATTAGGTTGATTGCACAACTTGGGTTAACTGCCATATCCCTATGTTTTCCATGTGCTTCCATGTGAATGAAGTTTATTAATCCCATATTTATTATGACATCTTTATCTCCAAGAATAGGCAATATCTCAATAATTTAAGGAACTCTTGCTTTTAAATATTTCTACATTTTATTTGTAAGATTTGCAAATTCTATATATAAATAATTATGTTTACCTGTTGTCTAGCAAATAATAAATGTCAAAACTACCTACTGTCCTTACATAAAAATCGGTGCTTAATTAAAGCTCTTCCTTGTAAATAAGTTGTTAACCTAAATCCCTATATTAGAAATCCAAACTAAAAGTAGTCTTAAAATGGGGGGAAATTTTAAGAGTTTTCAAAAAAGTCATAGATCTTATCCGGCACCAAAGATAATTAGTTTTTTCCCTTTTTCATAAGTATATAAATATATTAGTTGCTATAAATGCTTTTGTTTAAAAAAAAAAAATAAGTAGTATTTTTTGAATTTATCTTCTTTATGTTAAGCTCAGCATCAGCATGAGGATCATATGATGATAGAATTTTACGTGGAAAGTATAACAAGAGAAGTAAAGAAAGGTAAGTGGCCTTCGGTGTGTTTCATGTTCAAGGAAATATATTTTTTTTTTCTTTTTCCAATTGTAATAAAAAATGAAAACCTTTTCCTTCTTTTGATTCTCTCAATCTTAAAAGCAATTTTGATGAAGCAAACATAACCAATTTCTTTTATGATTTTACTAACTCATACATCATCAGGCCCAGCCACCCATCTAATAGGGGAAGAGGTGAGCTTTTTCAAAGTCTCATATTATTACTTTAATATATTGACAGTAACTTCATTTGTATTCTAATGAGAAAGTACAAAATCATACAAATGCAATTACAATTTTTCCACTCCAATCGGCTTTAAAGGAAAAACCTATAAAGTGTGTAGGTTCTATCTGATAGAAACTTAGAATTAAAATATACAAAGATAACGATCAAGTCATTATTTGAAGCAAAACTACTCGTAAAAGCATGCGATTCTCTAAAACACTACAAATCACTTTGATGGTTTTAAGGAAAATCACACATTTAAGTATCACAACATGAAATATTAAAACATTTTTTCAAACATATCAATGGGACAATGGCACACATGTTCCTGCAAAAAACAGCAACATTAACCTTGATTTCTACTTTTAGTTAGTTCAATTGTAGGATCCAAGGATGCATGGTCGGCTCGAGGAAATTGACTCAGATCCTTGGTATGTACGTTTAAAGTAGCAATATAGGACTTTAGCATCTAGCTTTGGTGGGGGGGGGTGCCAATTATTTGGATGAGCTAGTTGTTTAAGATATTTTTAGAAAATTGTTAACATGGAAAAGTTTTAGAGTAATCTAACTTTTTAGAAAAATTTATTAGAAGTGATATGTGATTTAAAACTATGATTCAAAAAACCATAATAATTATCATAATATGATTAGTGAAGTGTTTAAAATTTGTTGTGTATCCCTAAAACCTATAAGATGGCATGGGAAAAGTCCTTTTAATTAGATTATAGGTGGCTTAGTTACTAATTAATATTGTATGACTTTGCATCAGTGGAAACTAAGCCTTGATCCTTGCAAGTAGGGTTTCATGTATTGAATCTTACATGATAGACTTTTTAAAGGTGAGCAGTTATGAAACTTTGTTTTCACCCATGACAAATGTATGCAAGATGATAATGATAGATTGCATCAATTGATGGGTCGTTTTCTCTACTTTGAAATCATTGGTAGAAATTGCAACCTTATATCAACAAGGGTATACAAGAAGGATTTATCACTATCGATGATTACATTAGCTATATATATAGAGTATAAGATGTGAACGATTCGGTATAGCTACCTAAAAAATATCATTGAACTAACAACTCTACTCAAATTGAAAGTATGAACATTCTTTATATTCATCATACCCGAGTAGCCAAAACCCAAACATTCGAGGCTATTAAGGTCTTTTATCACCCGTGATTAGCTAAATTTCATACATTAATAGCTACTAAGGTCTTGATTATGCCATTAATCAACCACTAAATTTGATCTGAGACTACTACACCCTATATCATGCCATGATACAATAAACCCTATTTTAGATTTCCAAACTTCGAAATTTTTACACTTTTAAACTACTTATTATAATCTTATCAACAATAAATATACTTCCACATCAACATATAAGGCTTATATGCTCCTCGTACAAGTTCAAGTTGGCATTACACACATATACTTACACTACACTTATCCATCCACAACATCAACTTCAATAATCCAGCAAAAGTCTATTATATCAATGGACTTAGACTATTAATTCATTACTCAACTTCCCTTATCTAGCATCAATATTACTAACAACCTTATAGTTAATGTTAACTAACAAGAAACTCTAAGCAAACTTATTAGCTTACAAAATTAGCAAAGGAAAATATGAGAGATTAGCTCATTAACTATCCACTTTTCCTTCTAACAGTTATAGCGCGCTTAAAAATGACCAAAATGAGAATGCAAGGACATCAAAGTAAAATACACTACTACTTTATTAGGAAGCTCCAAATTTACTACCTTCAGCTTTGATATTATATGAGACATCTCAAGAACGTATTCCCTTATATTTCCTAAGCCATTATACTTCATGGAGACAAATATACACAAAAGTGTAATGATTTCTGCTTTATCGCTTTTTACAAAGCGCTACCTAACTACTCAAGGAACTTCACTACACTTGACTCTTTTGTCATGATCCCATGGGAAGTTTCTAGTAATGCACTTTTCATGATCATCAAACTAAGGTGATTCAAACATTCCTACCGAGCCATTTACTTCCATTGTTAGGGAATACTCTCCTCTGTAAGCTTAGCAGAACATCACTCCCTAAGTGCTAAGTCCAAATTAATACAACCCAAATGAATCACGAGCTTTTGTTTCTAAAGCTAAAAGTTGGAACCATTGAGTTTCAAGATGTTGTTGGAAGAGTATAAGGCAGGGGTACATGAAAATGCTTAAATAAAATAGACATATAATCAATCATATGCTCATGAACATGAAAACAAATGGAAAAAAAGGGCTAAAACTTATAATGACTGCCCATCACAAGAAAACCAGTATAACATTGAGTCTAGTCTGTAGACAAAGCTTCAGTTTACAATGATTTTCTTGTCATAGCGATCAAGCTTAAGTGATAAGTTATAGTTAAGTATTAGCCTTCCTTCAGGCCAACTAACACTTACAATGAACTTTCAACAGTTGCTAAAGCTCATCACCACATATAATTACAAGCCTCAACATGATGGTAGCAACCTTTAGGCCGATTACCACCCGCAATCATAACATTTTAGTAATTTCCACTTAATGGTTTCCATAGGAGAGCTAGTTTTGGTGAGATACCATTTTAACCTATTGGATATACTACCAGACATGCTCTATAGACTTTTCACTCTTTGATAATTTCACCCTAATAGTATCTATGGAAATATCCACTTCAATCAATTTGAAATCATCAAAACACATTCACAAAAGCAACCCTATGTCATTATAAGTTTATATGTATTCTTTAAAAGCAATAACAACATTATAAGCAATGTTTATTTGATTGGATGCATATCTTTAAACCATATAGGAAACTACATAAACAATTAATTGGATTATCTAAATTATTCGTATAACCACAAGAAAAATAAAGCAATTACTAGATCAATCACCAAACTTCACAATTGAAAACTTGAAAGCAATTCAGACATTGCAAAACTTTACTGTAACTAGAGATGTCCACAAAAACCAATGCAACTGAAAAAACCAAATAAAAAAATATGGTTAACTAGTTTGTTGGTTTCGATTTAGAATTACGATTTTTTTTTATTTGTAACTAAAAAAAGCTGACGGTTAATGATTAACCATTTCAATATTTATATATTATATATATTTATATATGTTAATTTTCTTAGATTTTGATTAAAGTTCTATATTCTCTCCTATGTTTGATGAAAATTAATGTGGTAATTGATTTTGTTGATGATGATACATCCAAAAGTTTTTTTTTTCTTTTTTTCTTAATTTTATTTTCCCTTTCTTTAGCTCTTATAATATATATATATATATATATATAATAATTTAAAGAAAAACTCTATGATAAATACTAAAATATAAAGTTTGTTGAAACTATCAATTTAGTTTGTTGAAAACATTATATTAAATGGTTAAAACTAAAAACCAAAAGAGTTAATTAAAAAAATGGTTAATTGTTAACCCGGTTAACTTTTTATAATAATCCGACTAAGAATTTGAATATAAAAAAATTGATCATTACGGCTTATTCAAAATATAAAATCACAAACTGGTTGACTAAATCGTGAACACCCTTCGTATTGGATCATTGCAAGTTTAAACTGAGAGAAATTTACGTTAATGAAAACAAGGTAATATAAAAACTCACAACGGCAGCTCCTTTTGTCACGGTGAAACTTAAACCGCAAAAGCAATTTTAAATTCATGCCTCAATTAACAGGATAGTCCATCTCAGATCAACGTCGGACATAGTTTCAGGCTAATTAATAATTAAGGAAAGAGCGATCATGTTTTACAAATTACCACCGTGACCGTAATGAGAAATCATTGAATAAACACAATTTAAAAAAAAAAATTCAGGTCACATGTATTATTCAATCCATCGGAAAACTTAAAACTTGACACCAGCGTCGTCGCATGTGGATTGTTTTTTTTTTCTTTTATTTACCACGGACATTGAATATATGTATTCAATAAGTATTTAAATCACAAAGATAACAACTTGATAAATTTCAATATATAAATTAAATCCTTTTATATTTACTTTTAAAACCTAACTCTTAAAATTGGAAAAAATTATATATTATATAAATTGAGACTCTAATATCACACATGAACGTTCTGATACCACTTGTTTTGAGTTGATTTTAATCAAAACTAAATCTCTAATATGAAAACAACAAGATCAACATGTGTGAAATTATGACATAGAATAAAGCGGGAGCATGATCTTCTAGTTGCTTTGCATATACTCCTTTTTATGAGTGATGGAAGAACTCTATAAAATGAGAGAGTGAAAGGGAATGATAAAATAAATTTAGAGGCTCTTACGAATATATTTATGTAGTGCACATGTAGTTAGTGATTATAGTCCTAGCGTGAAACTTTTGGGCAAAACTACTAAAAAAGCTCATGTATTTTAGTAGTCACCATAGGGTATATGTGTATGTTATAACTCTACACTAATATAAGAAAACAAAACCCCATTATATATATATATATATATATATATAATATATATATTATAACCTCACACTGATATAAGATACAGTGTCGTACTATTATTAATTGATCATCAACATGAAAGCTAAATAGTTTAATTTATTTATAATAAATATACAACAATCTTTTAAATAATTGTATATATATCCACATATCCATATACATCAAACCCACAAATGCATATAAATTAAGTTGAAATTCTTGCAGCCCACTCAAATAACTCATGTCTATGGTGTTGTTGCTCTTACTAAAATCCCTAAATTACACGGTATTTAGTATTTTCCCTCTTGTTTGATTGGAAAACGGATGTAATCCAAAAACCAAGATGTACCTTACTTTTAAACTTCATACAAAATTTCCTACTTGGTCATAATCTCAGATATTCTCAGTCCATTTACTTGAAGTAAAAGAACAAAAATCTGTAAAAATAAATTAAAGACAAAGATAAAAGCCAACTTAAAGGCCGACAAATAGTGCATTCTAAGCAAAAAGAAGTACAATATGGATAATCTCGAAAGGTTTGCCGAGACTATTATATTCATAAAAGAAGAATAAAATAAAATAAATAGATAAAAAGAAAGAGAAAGGCAAGGGAGAATCATGAAGATCTTGAGAGCGAAAGCCAGCCATATCCAAATGTTCCCCCACCCACCTTGACCCCAAAAGACGTATCTTCAATTTCTTAACAGTGGCGTGACAATGAAGAGTAAACATCAAGGTTAATACTAGTAATTTACTAATCTATTGGCTTTGATTCGGTGCAAGGCAGGAAATATCAACTTCTTTAATAGAGATAGTACAATAAAAAAAATAAAATAACCTACAAGTTCAACTTAAACTAAAGTTCGCCTCAAATTGAAACTAAAGTAAGTATATATTACATTGGAGATTAATAGCCGGTCGATCCATTTAGGCTTTGTTTGTTTCATATGTATTTAGTTGTTTTGATATTTTATTTTTATTATTTTTAAATAGATGTTTATTAAAAAAATAGATATAGATAAAAAAATAATTTTACTCATAAACAGATCAAACGAATTAGATACAAATGTAAATCAAATATAGATAAGATATAGATAAAATTAAGACAATCCAAACAAACCCTTAAAGTCGAACATGAATGGACTATGTGAACCTCTTTAAATTGCAAAAAAAAAAAAAAATTCTTTTTAAAATATCATTTTCCAAGTATAATTTTTCAAAAAAAGAAAACCTGGAGCAACTAATTTTTTCTTAATAGGATCTATTATGTAAGTCGGTAAATGATTTAAAGTTTCATAAAATTATAACCAAATCATTAAAATACGTATAAAATTAATTATTTTAATAATTAAATGATAGTTGAAAAGATTTAGCTGTTAGTGAATTCCCAACCCTCGGTGCTTGGTAGCTTTTCCTAGGATGAAGGATCGAATATGGGTCCTTTAGCGTTGGGTTGATGCTTAAGAAAATTTACGATCCTCTATCGAGGACTGCTCCTATAGCTAATGGAGTTTTTTTTTTTAAATATGTTGTGTATAATTATTATTATTATTATATAGATTTATAAAATTATAAAAAGTTATTAAAAAAAAAACCTTGTAAGAAGGATTTTAATGATAAAATTATGAGATTATTAAAAAAAATTTATTAAAATACTGATTTGACACGATGCTCATAGAGACGTATACTATCCAAAAAGCATTAGAATTTTCTAATCTTTAATTATTTAATTAATTAGTTTATTTATTATTTTTGTATGGATAGGGCATTAGGGCCGCACATCTCCATCTCTTGTAATTTATATAATTCACATTAAGAAAATATATTATACATAACTTGATGAGCACAACAGCGGAGGTAGAGAAGAGGATAAACTTGACACCAACCACGTGGTGTGTTTTCTTTGCGTGCAGTAGATCAGATCACGTGATTAGTACACTTGGCATTCGCACAGCGCATTACTTTTATAGCTGTCCGTAGGATAATATTCGTACGGACTACTGTTGTATTGTTTTTTTTGAGGTATTTGTCGTGTAGTGAAAGGTCGAGGAGAGCTGGGATTAGGTGCGGATATGAATGACTTATGGCCAGATGATCAGAATCATGGGTACCCGTCCGTTTCCTGAGATTATGGAGGGCCTCGTCGGGGTCCCCACTCATTCTAAGGTATAGTAATGTCCCTGACGACGGACACACCCCCACTGGCGCCTTTTGTTTGGACTTCCAAAATTGCGATTGGGGGTTGGATTCCGACCATGGATTTGTTCAAAACTAAACAGTGTCCTCTCCTCGCCTCCATGTTGGTTTCACTTTGTCTTAACATTTGGATAACGAGCTTTCGTGAGATACAAGATGGTATTGATGAATTTGTCTCGTATTAGATTTGTATTTTTTTTTTTATGATATTTTCATATTTGACCGAATCAATAAAATACCTTTTATATTGATTTTTATCATTATTGACTCGATGATAAGTTTAGGAGCCTTTACCATCTTATATGTGAAACTATTCAGCCCATCATTTAATTATTAAAATAAATATAATATTTAAAATATTAACTATTTTATTTATTTGACTAAAAATTATGTAAGACATTAAATAGTGACGCAACTGATCCCATCAAAATTAATAATGAAAACATGAAATTTTCGCATAAGTTTAATATTCTAGTGATGAAACCATAAAAGGAGAAAACCTTATAAATTTTAGAAGAATAGATAAATTATCAGAATATGAAAAAGTAAATTAATATTTTAAGTGGTTGATAGATGATTAAAGTGGAGAGATTTATATATATTTTTAACTACTTAAAACAATATTCTCTTATTTGCATGAATTTATATAAAACTAATCGTTATCTTTTATAACTTAAAATACTAATATCTTATTTAAATTTATCCTGAATATTAGTCCTTTTCATATAAATTTACAATTATAAGCACATAAAAGTTTCCATAATTGCTTACCCGAAAAAACAAAGAAGAGTTTCCATAATGAAGGAAACCTACCTCCCCTATGGCACCCACACCGCGGCGTTGGGAATTTATTACTATTAATTTTTAATTATAACTTCATATATATATATATATATATATGCCATGTGTGTGTATATTGATTTCAATAAAGCACATAAATGGACATGCTTGCATTTATGTACATGTACTGGTTCAGATCTAGAAAGATAAAATTAAAATCTATTGACTTTAATGGCATCGAAGTTGGGGAGCAATGGTCGTGGTTGTGACCAAGTCCAGTGGCAAATTGCCGATCCGATAGGAAAATTGCTAATTGCCAACTCAACGTTGTCAGATGTCATGTTTTCTAGTTAACAGGCAGAACGGTCCAGTTGGTAGCTGAAACATTATGTTAAGTTGGTCCACCCATTTTATTGTCCTAGTTTGCTTCCCATTCCATCTCCATCCTTCAAATTTTGGGATTTTTCCAGTCTTATCATCCATAGTACAGTTCCGTCTGTTATTTTAGTCGTTTGGTTAAGATAAGATTGACTATAAATCAATTGGATGAATAAAATTTTAATAATAAATTCATTATGAGGATAAAGAAAGGTTAAGTATATATATATATTTTGATAATTTAGTATCTTATATTTAAATTTTGGTAAATTATTATTTAGTATGTGTAATTTAGTATATTTGTTAAATAATATTTGATGAATATTTATTTTGATGATAAGTTAACAATAGACACTTAGCCAAAATTTATTAAAATCTAAATAAGCATAACTAAAATGCTGAAAATATATAAAAATTGGAAGTATAGGCATTCGGTTTGACATTATCTTATTATCAAAATGAACAACGGTCAAATATTATTTAACAAAGGCATCGAATTACACATAATTTGAAAGTATGAATACTAATTTGTTAAAATTTAAATATTATACACTAAATTACAAAAAATTAAAAATACATATACTTGTCCTACCATTATTCCGTTCATAAACTATACTATTCTATTGTTAGAACTTTAAAGTTACTTTAGGTATATGTACCTTTATTATGATAATTATACCTTTAACCTATATTCATTTATTAGAGTTTAAAGGCAAATTGGGTACATTGTTCCCCAATTCCCAACTAGATGATACATTAAATTTAGATCTATGTGGGATTATTGTATTAGAAATGGTATATGTTTCTTTTTAATGTGAATTACCGGTCTGATCAATGAATAATGATAAATTGTTTTGTGTGAGGAGCTTGCATGAATCTAGTAGTCAATCCATTTTATTGGGACCCCAAAGTACAAAGGGAATTTGATTTTATTCAATATTAGGATCCGAAAGTACAGGGGAATTTGATTTTATTCCATTTCCATGGTGACAGTGAATACCAAAAAGGGAAAAGCATGAATTAAATCCAACGGGATAAAAGTTATTTATTTTTTTATATATTTTAGTTTTAACTCGTTTGAATATATTTTCACAGTTTTATTTTTATAATTTCTTCACATTATGAATATAACCATGTGTTGCATGAGTTAATGTTATTGCTAGAGTTCAGCTCTTGTAAAAACAGAAAAAGCGATCAGAAGTGCACTAAGGGGTTATCTCATACGATCACTCCGATGCTTGAATTAGTTAGTGGGTTCTTCATCTTTTAAGGAATAGTAAGACATATGAAGAAACTTATGGAATTCCTTCCTCCTTTTCCCATTAAGGAAAATATGTATTTATTATGTTTACAGTCATACCAGGATAAGCCCGCCGAATCCGTCAAGGCAAATCTCTGCTTGGTAGCTGACCTGGTTACCGAAGTATCAGGAGTACCTAAGATGAGGAGCAATTACAGCAGAGAGTCTAGCCGGGCTGGTTATGTCCCCTCCAGTCCTGAGATGGGACCTGGATACTTCATTGTTTGGGAGTCTAAGCGAGTTGGCCATCGCTACTCCTGGCAAATTGACCTTGTGAGGGCTTGTTACTAGTGTAAGGAGTTTGCCCTTGATCTTGAGCTCGTGGAGCAAGTATCCCCTGAGCTCACGGAAAGCCTTATGTGGATCACTTCTAGGTCGGTATGAGTGACAATGGGGGCTCTCGCACTAGGTTGAGCTTAGACCTTCTTCAGTGTAAGCCTTTCTTGAGCAAGTGGGGCCGGTGGTCGAAGAGGTCGCGAGGCCTAGGCATGATAGTGGTAGGCTATGTTGGTTATAGCTCATATTTTGTTGTTAACACCATGAATCAAACTGATTGAACATAAAAACAAGTCATTCTAGAAATTCAATCGCGTTCACTCGATTCGATTCGATTCAATTTATTCATGGTACATAATTTTATTTATAGAGTAAAACTAAAGTATAGCACTTTCCACAATTTTATTTAGACTGTAATTAAACTAAATTGTAATAGCTTAACTTATGACTCAACATTACCTATACCAATTAAGTTTTTAGGCCTTATTGGATTAATCAATTTAATGTCTAAGGAAGAGTAAATTTTGCTTTCAAATGTGTTCTCATTACAAATGCTTTTTATTTTGAACAACAATTTAAAGGAGATATATATACACACGCGAGCGCCACATTGAAATATCTTGATGTGAAAATAAGAAGGCTTTTTATTTTGAACAACAATTTAAAGGAGATATATATACACACGCACGCGCCACATTGAAATATATTGATGTGAAAATAAGAAGGAACAAGAGTTAATTAGGACGAACAGGAGCAAAACAGAAGCGTTATGGGCGAATTGGATCAAAGCTGGACTATAAGCCACCAGCCTATAAGCCAACACCGTCGGCTTTAAAGAGTAGGCTGTCGGCCTTTATGACGACCTAGGAGCAACTTCAACAATGTCATTTATTTCGTATATTTATTTAATTAATGGCTGCCAACTTTGTTATTTAGGCTACTAACTTATCTTTTATGTCGTGATGACCTTTTGTTTCTTAGGTCTTTTGAGTTTCCTAGGTCATTTCTTAGGGCTTTTGAGTTTCCTTGGTTTTTATAAGTAGTCATATTTGCTATGTCTCAAATAGACTTGGATATTAGTTTTTATTTTGAGAGTTTTCTCTTGTGAGTTCTTGTGAGAACTTGTTGAACTTATCAGATTGATAATCTGTGGCATTCTTGTTATTCAGACTTATCAATCAAATTCATCATCATTTGATTGTGGCATCTTTCTAATTTTTACCAAGGTTCATGCTTTATTTTAAGCGATGGGTCAAGGTTTTCAGATTGTTTGTTGGGTCTTGGGATCGATATTCCTAGGGTTCATAGCGTTGGTTGGGGATTATAGTATCAAATTTATCCAGATCTACTCGTATCGAACGTGGAGTGAATCAAAGCATGGTTAGATTCATATCAGTTGGTATCAGAGCAATAGATTGTGTTGATTGTTCGACGCGATTTGTTGGTAAGATCTCTAAATTGTCTTTTTTTCCATTTGAATATTTTCTGGTTGTTGTGGTCAATTGTTGAAGAATTAGGGTTTGTGGAATTTGATTATTGGGGTTTTGGAGAATTGATTATTATTATTGTTGGTCGGTTGATTTGTTATAATTTAAAAAAAAAATTGAGTGGATAAGAGGTTTCTGTTTCTGGTGGAGAGTTGAGATCGTTTATGAAGTCTGTCCAGGATCAGTTTAATGCAATGAGTATGAGGTTGGATAGTATAGAATCATTTAGCAAACAGAAATATGCTAGAAAGAGATTGTTTGTTGAATGAGATGAAGAGGATTCTGATCTTGATAGGGGCAATTTCTTAGGAAGAAGAAGAAGGAACCATCAGCGGGATAATAATCTCGAAAGCATTAAAATGAAAATTCCTCCATTTTAGGGTAAAAATGACCCCAGATTATATCTTGAATGGGAGAGGAAAGTTGAGCATATGTTTCACCACCATAATTATTATGAGGAAAAGAAGGTGAAATCGACGTCTATGGAATTCACTTATTACTCTAGTATTTGGTGGGATCAATTTATTTTGAATAGAATGAGATATGGAGAGAGGCCAATTAGCTCGTGGGAGGAGATGAAAATTGTGTTGCGAAAGAGATTCATTCCTAATCATTATTACAGAGATTTGTGCAGGAAACTATAGGGTTTGACTTAAGGCTCAATGAGTGTTGAGGAATATTATCAAGAGATGGAAAAGGGGATGACACAGGCTAATGTCGAAGAAGATTGTGAAGTAACGATGGCTAGGTTTATTGGTTGTTTGAATCCAGATATTGCTGACATTGTTGACTTGCACACCTATGTAGAGATGGAAGAATTACTTCAAAAAGCCATCAAAGTGGAGAAGCAATGGAAATCCAGGGGAAAATCCAAGTATGGTTCATCATTTGGATCATCATGGAAATCAAACTGGAAGGAGCATAAATCAGCTTCAAAATCAAAGGATGAAGTGAAGATCAAGAAGTATGATCCTCTTGATAAAGGTAAGACCGATAAATCCTCTTCTATAACATATGATGTAAAATGTTTTAAATGTCAAGGGCTTGGGCATATCGCTTCTGAATGTCCAAATAAGAGGGTAATGGTGACATTGAGAGTGAGAGTTCTAATAATGATATGCCACCACTTGAGGATGTCAGCGATGAAGAGCCTGCATAAGAAAAGTTGATTGTAATTGGGAAGAAAAAAGCAGTTGAGCAGGTAAAAGAAAAGATGGAAGTGCAGAGAGAACAAATTTTCCATACTAGATGTTTAGTGCACAATCAGGTTTGTAGCTTATTGATTGACAATGGAAGTGGTACTAATATTGTTAGTGCTTTGTTGATAGAAAAGTTGCATTTGCCTATATTAAAGCACCCTAATCCCTATAAACTCCAATGATTTAATGAATGTAGTGAAGTGAAGGTGACGAATCAAGTGTTATTGGAGTTTTCAATTGGTAGCTACAAGGATAAAGTCCTCTGTGATGTAGCGCCAATGCATGCGGGCACATTCTGTTGGGTCGTCCATGGCAATTTGATAGCCAAGTTTTATATGATGGTTTGAAGAATTACTATTCATTTGATTTGAACAACCAACATGTGGAATTAATACCTGTCAATCCAAGTGAAGCACATGAGGATCAGCAAATATAGATGAGAGATTTGAGAGAGAAAGGCAAACACATGAGTGCTCAAAACAAAAATAAGAGTGATACACTTATGAGTAATAAGAGTGTAATATTTGCTAGGAAGGTTGCAACTAACAATCATATTTCATTTGTTCCTATAAAGAATGATTCTTATTTGTAGGATTCAAAGGACAAGTGATAAGTGCAACAATTCCATAGGAAGCATCAAAGACTTTTAAAGACCCATGGACGCGCGGATTCGACGGCGAATCCTTCTAAAGAAGGAGGGACTAATGCGAAAATGAGAAGGAACAAGAGTCGATTAGGATGAATAGGAGCAAAATAGAAGCGTTATGGGTGAATTGGATCAAAGCCGGACTATAAGCCGCCAGCCTATAAGCCAACGCCGCCGGCTTGGAAGAATAGGCCGCCAGACTTTATGCCGGCCTAAGAGCAACTTTGACAATGTCTTTTATTTCATATATTATTTCAATCAATGGCTGCCAACTTTGTTATTTAGGCTACCAGCTTATCTTTTATGTCATAATGACCTTTTGCTTCTTAGGTCTTTTGAGTTTCCTAGGTCGTTTCTTAGGTCTTTTGAGTTTCTTAGGTCTTTATAAGTAGTCATATTTGCTATGTCTCAAGTAGACTTGGATATTAGTTTTTATTTTGAGAGTTTTCTCTTGTGAGTTCTTGTGAGAACTTATTGAACTTATCTGATTGATAATCCGTGGCGTTCTTGTTATTCAGACTTATCAATCAAATTCATCCTCATTTGATTGTGGCGTCTTTCTAATTTTTACCAAGGTTCGTGCTTTATTTTAAGCAACGGTCAAGGTTTTTCGATTGTTTGTTAGGTCTTGGGATCGATAATCCTAGGGTTCTCAGCGTTGGTTGAGGATTAGTGTATCAAATTTATCCAGATCTAGTCATTTCGAACGTGGAGCGAATCGAAGCGTGGCCAGATTCGTATCACATCTGCACACCCCATCTTAATAGTAATAAATAGTCAAAACTTTGGGTAACTAATATTTATTTTCGACCACTTTTTCATAAAAAGATTTTAAATGATGTTAACTTAAGATTTTGGGCATATACGTATTTATATATATCAACTTCATTTTTACTATTTTAGTTGGGTAAATTACACAAAAAAGTATACTATCTCATTAAACATCGAATATCGATTTATATATATATATATTCTTTTTTATGGAAGATAGTTGGCTCGCTTCTTTCTAGCCGTTCAAGCGATTATACCTATTCTAGCCTTACCATCCACCCTTATCATAATGGAAGGGGGTACTTTTCGAGCTGGTTATTGGTCAGGCGATTGAGAGGACATACCTCCTCCATATTCCTTAAATGGGCAAAGACTCGGGTACTGCATCGAGAAGTTGATACTTTTTTTTAATTACTTGAAATGCTGATACCTTAAATAAATTAATCTCTAAACGTCGATTCATCTTTTTAACTATTTCAAACATTGAAACCTTAATGAACTTACTCCCAAACGTTAATACATTTACATGTAATTTACCCTATCTTAGTTATGGTACACGAAGGACTTTATGTGTGGGTGTGTGTGTGTGGGGGGGGGGGGGGGGGGGGGGGGGGGGCTGGTTAATACAACATTTGCTACTTGATCTTATTTATGTATACAATTAATTATCTCAAGTTAAAATATCAATTTAATATTTATAAACTTTTTGAAGCTATTTTAAATTCCGAAGGATGAGGACTAGGACCAGATGTTACTAAACTACAAACCCATTATTAATATCTCAACCCAAAAATATATAGTCAATAGTCATCTACATATAACTAACTGGCTTTTGTATAAAATTCCCCATTTAGTTTGTTTAGCCAATCATTTGATCCTAAAATCTCTAACTAGTGTGTTTAGCCTTCTAATCCAATGCTAATTTTCTTTCATAATTCATATGAAATTTTGATCATATGGGAAATCACGTGGTACACGCATGAATAATCATTGCAATATAATTACACTAAAATATTTTAATAATAAAGGAATAATTTCCTATTCTAAAATCCACTATAATTTAGAAAATGTATTGTTAGGAAACAATTATTGTTTTTATAAATAGATTAGCATAGAATATGACAACATCGTCAATAGTTTAACATTAGAGAGCACTTTTACTCCTATAATTCTATTGGTTAACAGGGAAATATGGTTAATCGAAAAAAATAGAATAGGAAAAATAATTTTATAGTCTTGTCATTAATTTTAATGCAATTGGCCTTATAGACTATCAAATGGTTTGTACTATACCTAATTGAGATTGAACCACTAAAATAGTTAATATTTTAATTATTATATTTATATTAATGATTAGATGATTTATTAGACAATAAGCTTTCCGTCTTTTATTTCATGGACCATTTGTGTTTTATAGCTTTCCTTTCCAAATCATTCTTAGGACTGATTATATATTTAATTCAAAAAAAAGCAAACATATGTAGACGAGATCATGTCTTAGCAAGTGATTTGAGGAGACTAATGATGGTGTGCCTCGGTGGATTATGGCCTACTTTGGTTGTTTAAATGATCTACTCTAGATATGATCCCCACAAGTGTGCCTCCATAGATGGAAAACGAATCGAAAGTAAATAAAAAGAAGGAAACTGAGCTTTCGTTTTTGGCATAGCAAGGGAAAGTGACTGTACACGCATGAAAGAAAATATAATTATATATGCATAAATATTCTGTCTCACCACTATGCCCTTTATAAGTAGTTAAATTTTACAACGTGACTTAATTGATGAGGAAAACCGGAAAAAAAGAAGGAAGAACAAAAAAGAAACCCTAAATTTCTTACAAAATTTACGCTCATCCTCAAATAATATATCATAGATTGATTCAAATTTTTATAATGGTTTTGACAAAATTGGTCTATGTCAGTTATTTAATGGCTCATATTCATATTACTTCAAACGAGTGGAGTAAAAGCAATACATTACTAATTTTGAATTTGGGTTTGACTCAAAATTTAAAAACTTGAGCTTGATTCAAGTTTGACTAAGTTTGAGATTTTAAGCTTGAATTTGACTTAAAGTAACATTATATAACCTCGAATTCAGTTCAATTAAGCTTTTTTAGACTTGATATATTAAAAAATATATTTTTAATTCTAATTAAAGTAATATTAATACTTAAACTTTATTCAATTTCAATTAACATTTATATTTAACTTGAGCTCAATTAGGCTCCTGAGTTAATTAAGTTAAAAATGAAAAGTTTGAGCTCGACTCGATGAACTGTTTGAGTAGCTTGAGTTCGAGTTTAACTTGATTATTTTTGAATCAAATTTGAGTAAATATCGAGTTGAACTTGAATGGTTTATGAAACGGTTTGATTCATATGCACCTCTAATCGTGATTACAACCATGAACTGACCTAAGAAGGGGGTTGATAGAGGATCCGATCCCCTAAGTTTGGAAAAAAGCTAATTATTATAGTATATTTAAATAGAAAAATTATGTTATATTCTATCTTTTAATAGAAAAAGCTAATTTGGATTCACAGTCATATGATTTTGTCCATTCCTGATCACAACACAAAAATACTTGATATATTAATTATTATATATTTTTTGAATAATAAGATAATTAATTATGCGGACTAAAAAGAGGTAGAAGTACCCGCTCTACCCCCGTCTCACATGTATTCTGACCTTGGAATTGCAGCTGTCCGTAATAAATATATTTCCACGACAATCTTTTCTAATAATCTATTCATTCAATTGTTTTTTTTAGATGCATGCTTAATAAAGATACTTAATACAATCCCTCTTACCAATAACCTGCTTCCCTTCTTTTTTTTTTTTTTTTAAACTATTGTAATAAGATTTATATAAACTCTAGAATCTTCATAAAGACCAATAAATAAGGCTGTAAGTGAGTCGGGACAACTCTCAAGCTACTCGAGTAGTTATCGAGCTCGAGTTCGAGTTTCAAAATACTCGATTCGGTGAGTTCGCAGGCTTAATCGAGTTTAAACGAATATTAAATCGAGTCGAGTTGAGTTCGAGTTTATCAAGTATTAAATACTCTATATAGTTAAATCAATATTTTAAAAAAAATAATCGAGCTCAATTGAGTTGAGTTCGAGTTTATTAAGTATTAAATCAAGTCGAGTTTGAGTTTAAAAATCGAAGCTCGATCAAGTTTGAGTTAGAATTCGAGTTTCGAGTTTTTTATTCAAGTCGAGTTCGAGCTTGATACTGTAACAACTCGACTCGTTTATAGCTCTATCAATAAATACTTTATCTTTCTAATCTTTGATAAATTAATTAATAAAAATTAATATATAAAATTTAAAATATCAAATGGCACCTAGAGACACTGATAGCTCATTCACTTCATCATATGAGTAATGACGTAACTAAATTATAATTTAATGAGAATTAGATTACTATTTGGATATTTAATTGATATAGAAAAAAATTTAAGGATTACGTGGAAGTTATAATAAAATATCTATTAAGTCTCTACCACAAGAATGAAGTATTTATTGAATTTATAAATAGACATAGAGTCTAATGCTGCACAATTTTCAAGTATAGGTATTTATGAAAAGATATAAAATAAACTATTGGACAACAATTAATAGGATAGAGTTATGAATTACTTATTTATTATTTTGTGAATCACAATATTTGATGTTTAAAATTTGACTACACATTGTAATAGCAACTTCTTTAAAAGCAAGAACACTAAGGCCATGTTTACTTCAATGAAAATGTTTTTTTTTTTTTTTGGGAAAATGGCCATTTGTTGTTATTTCATGTATGCTTAAAAGTAAATAAGATAATTAGTAGAAAATATTTTTTTTATTTTGAAAAATATAGACTTATGCATAACTTAGTTTTTAAAAAATAACTTACAAATTATAAGAATGTAAGACATTTTTCTATCGATACACAAGCTAATCTATCAATCATTTACTATTTAAAAAATTTATTGTTTATATTTTAAATATTTTTATATAGATTTATTTCTCATTATAATATATATTTTATTTTTTATAATTAAAATATATGACTTACCTTGAAATTATACAAATAAAAAAAACTAGTTTTATAAAATTAGTCAAACATTAAAAAATATATATTTTATTAATAAATATTTTTTCCTTAAAACAAAGGGAGGTTAATTAAAGCAATGCTTAGGAGCGTGTACAATTGTATGGATTATGATTGAGGTTTGTAGGCACCATATGAAATCTTTAAGAAACTTTTACTTAAAAAAAAAAAGCATATTTACTTCATGTGATGTGATATTAAAATGCACTAATAGAAATTAATAAATAACCTTTAAGATATTAAATAACACAAAATAAACAAACCATAATTATTGAATAAATTTAAAATAAAATTATTTATAAACTATTCTTTCCAAAATACTTCATTAATCTGACTTTAAAAAGATGTGTATGCTTCTTGTCCAAAGTGGGACTTGGAATTTTCTAAGTCTTGACAGAGACTAGATCATCCAACCAAATACAACAAGTTGGGTCATTATTCTTTCCCCCAAGTATAAAATTAAAGTAAATAGTAAAAGTAAATAATTGAATATTTCACCTAACCCAACTTGGGTTATAATCAAATCCCCGAATCCCCGAGATATCTTCCCCAACCCTAAACCCAAGTCCAAGCCCTAACCCTAACCCTACCCCATTTATCCCGTGATATTTGACACTCCTACCACCTAATAAAATCCAAGTGCCACGACACCAGTCGCTTTCCTTATCCAATGGGCCATCCTAACCTCACCTGTTGTTCACAGAACACAATCCTCGATGAACGGTAAAGATCAAACCTTCATTTTCTAGACTCATCCTGCATTCTGCTTTATCAAAACCCCATATCTAAGCTGAAGTGGAAGTGGAGGCGGTACCATTCTAGACCCAACTAGAGTTAAACCTTAACACAATCAGAGTTAAACCTTAACCCAATCATGGTTAGTTTCTTTCTCATAAAAACCAGTTACCATGCTTTCAGAAAATACTAGAATCTAAAACCATTTTCTCTCTCTATCTCGCCCTCTCACTCCTCTGCTCATGTAAAATTTTGTCATTTGACTGAGAACATTACAATACAATACGATGATGACAATGATGATGCTTGGTGAAACTACGCGATCGAATCCAACCGTTCAGATCCCACCTACATGGGACCCACTCGACGAACCAGCGGCTGGGATTAACCTTAGCCTCAACTCCCCATATTCTGTCAATGCTGGCAGTGAGTACTGTAACTCCCCTGGTTCCTTGTCCGAGACGCTAGCGGCGCTGCACCGCTTCCTTCCGTCTAATGAAACGGAAGTTGTTGGGGGTTTCGACGATGAGTGTGATTATGCTCTGGTGGATGCTTTCTCGTGCGATCAGTTCCGGATGTACGAGTTTAAAGTGAGGAAGTGTGCGCGTGGGAGGTCGCATGATTGGACCGAGTGTCCTTATGCTCATCCTGGCGAGAAAGCACGTAGAAGAGATCCTAGGAAGTTTCATTATTCCGGAAATGCTTGTCCTGATTTTCGCAAAGGTGAGGGATTTAAATATAATTGGTTTTCGAATCGGATTCGGGCTTCTTTATCGTATCAAATTTGTGATTCTCAATCTGAAAAATGGTAATTTTCAGCCGTATTCGTGTTTTAATATTCTGATTTTTTAAATTTGTATATTAAAATTTTCTTGAGTATTGTGCGGCCACTCGGTAAGACTGTCCCAGTTCATCAATGATCAATTAATGGGGTGAAATGAATATATTAAGTCAATGAAAATAAATAAATATATATATAAATTTTTAATGGTCAAATTTAAATAGTGTTATTTTTAATTATACTTGCAGTTATGAAAAAAAATTATATTATAGTCTCATATTATGAAAAAAATTGGTAAATTTATGTAGTACATATGATGGTTTAATTTTACACAAATCTTAATGTATTTGTATGCATAGGTGTATGTAAGAAGGGAGATTCATGTGAATTTGCTCATGGTGTTTTTGAATGCTGGCTCCACCCGGATCGCTACCGCACCCAACCTTGCAAAGACGGTCTCAACTGTCGTCGTCGCGTCTGTTTCTTTGCTCACTCCCCTGAGCAGCTCCGTCACGTGTCCTCACCACAGCAAAGTCCTCGATCTGCCCATTCTGTGGAATGCGATTTCCCCACCTCCCCAACCCGTCCAACTTTTGATTCCTACCTCTCCAAATACGCTGCTTACACATCCTCCCCGGCATCGATGTTCACTAATTCCCCTCCATCTGATTCTCCCCCGATGTCTCCGCAGCACGGCGGAGGTTGTATCGGTATCGGATCGCCTAATTCTATGAGTGACCTTGTGGCTTCCATGAGAAAAATGAAGCTAAGCCCGAGGATGCAGCAGCAGCAGCAGCAGCAGCAGCAACAGCAGCAGGTTGGTGGTGGGTATGGGTCCCTATCTCCGCGGTCCTCTGTCCTTCGTCCCGGGTCTTACTCCGTTCCTATCACGCCGACCCGAGTCGGGTTCGGCGGGCTGGATTCTGTGTGGGAAGGAGGCTGTGAGGAAGAGCCTGCAATGGAAAGGGTTGAGTCAGGGAGGGACTTGAGAGCTAGAATTTATGCTAAGCTCAGTAAGGAGAATTCCTTGGAAGGCCAAGGAATGGTGGTCGGTCCGGATGTTGGGTGGGTGTCTGAATTGGTGAAGTGAACGAGGATTTTGGACGTGGGACCCCGTGGTCGATGATTTAAAGGTGTTGTTAGGCGTGGAGTGGGAGGAAGTCATGCCACAAGATTCATGATTATGGGTTTATGGCTTGGCTTCAATTTTGGTAACAGAATCTTTATTTCTTTTTTCTGCGAATTCGGAAGATTTGGTCTGAAATTCGGTGGCCTTATTACGTTTGATTCTTCTTAATCCGATATAAACTGACCTAGTTGTGTATATTGGTGTTCGATTTGGTGAAAATATTTGTACATATTTCATGTGGGTTTATGTATTTAAAAAAAAGGTGTTAAAAAAAAAAAGAGAGGAGGAGATCTAATATGATCCTCTTGTTTGTGGTGCTCGATTTGTTAATTTCGCGTACAGAAACACCCAGATAAGGCGGGGGGAAAATTGGGAAATTTGTACATAGTATGAAGACGAAGGATGGGGAAGATGAGGATTAGTTTAGGGCTGCCGGAAAAATGATGTTTTCCATTTTGCTATTATTTGTAATTGTAACTTTGCCAAGTTTTTCATTTGGAACATTTGTCTATATTTTAATTTTATCTATGTTTTTTCTTTGTCTTTTTCTTTTTCTTTTTTACTTCGCTGTTATTGTAATTATGTTGCTTTCGTCGCTGATCAATGTAATATAATCCAATATTCAATGTTACTACTGTTCTTGTGGCTTTTCCAGTTTGTGCCTTTCCCTGCTGCTCTGTCTACTTAATACATTCTATTAGCGTCTGTTTATTTTGTGATCTTTTTGTGGTTTTGATTTCTATTTGTTTGACGTTTTTAAGTAGTCGATTAAAAATAGATATGAATTAAAAATGGATTTTTTATATATAAATCAATGAAATAGAGACCAGATATGATGGTACAAATGTGATGCAGATACTGATACAAACTTTTAAATCAAACATCAAATCAATTTACAAATGTAGGAAATAGAATTTTTAACTTATAAATACTAGATCGAATAGATTAGATATATAAGTATGACCTAATACCAATAAAAACCTTCAATTTACATGATTTACGAGTTTGTTAATTTGAGTTGATCCCGGTGCTCTGTGCTTTCTTTTTGTTTTGTTTTTGTGTTTGTCTCTTTTTTTTTAAAAGAAAATAAAGAAGAGCATATCTATGGGCTGTTTTAAATAAATGTTTGCTGATTACTTGTTTTTAATGATGGTTTTTTAATGCGTGGCTCTATCTTGGATGGATGATTATATTTATATTTATATTTATATTTCATGGTTTTTGTCTAGTTCATTGGGCAGTGTCGTTTTCGGGACTGCGTTGGTCATGTCACGTTGTTTGACTTTTTGGTAAAGGTGGAAAGCTTGACCGGAAGGGATGTTTCTAAACCATTTTTTCTATTCAAGAAATGATGGAAAATGAGCCGTGGTGCATCCGCTAGGTTGCTTGGAAGAAAGACGGTGATTAATAGTGTGTGATGAAAGATCGGTTGACAAAATATTTCATGGAAGGAAAAGATATTAGGGATGATGTATTTATATAGAATATAAACATGATATGCAATTTCAATTTGTCCAAATCGGTGCCTAAGTCAGTTAATTTGTCTGTAGTTTACTATATGTTCACTTGTTAGTATGGAGGGGTGGGATGACGTCCGACCGGAGTGCGGTCTTAAGGCCATCTTCGATTTGTGGCCGATCGGCCGGACATCGCGTCGGTTTGCGTACATTGGTTTGCATGGTCATAAGTCGCATATTCAGTTCAAGATCTCGCTCGGCTCGGACATCATTCTGCATCCTATATGTATTAATATTATTTTAGTTTAAAAAATAATGAAAGAATTTTTTAACTTAAAAAAGAATCCGAGCTTTTAATAGTTTAGTATCACGAGTATTATTTAAATTTTGAAAAAAAAGGTTATTTTTTTAAAATTAATTAATTTTATACTTAAAAAAATTTGATGCATTTAGATTGAATTATTTTAAATTTTAGGTATTTAATTATATATTTTGTTATGATTTAAATATTATTTGTGATATTTAGCTTTTTTTTTTTAATACTAGTTATATTGTATTTACTTGACTTATTTACCGGGGTTGATTTTTTCTTTAATAGTAGTTTAAATTTAGGTTGAGTAGTGGTGCCACATAAGTTCCATCATCAGCTACAAGAGATGTACTCTTGTTCCCACTAGTGTGTTTCGTACGAGGAATTTAAATTGAATGATGAGGGATGGGGGAGGAAATGAGAGATTTTTTTTTCTTCTTTTGTTTTAAAAGGAAAGTGGAGAGAAAGGAAAGTGGATGGTATATATTCTTCGGTTCCATCATTTTTTTTCCTCAATAAGGAAGGAACGGAAAAAAATTTATTGAGATTCCACTCACTTTTTTATATTTTATTATTTAAATATATAAAAGGATTCAAACTTTTTAATAATTCATTTTTTTCTACTATAATTTTTTCTTTCTAATTAAATTCTACGTCCCAAATAAAGCCTCTTGGCAAACTTGGAGTCTGCTAGCGGTATATTTTCAGTCTGATAAAACCTCCCAAGAATCGAATTTGGAATGGAATCCATTAAACCTACTGAAATTTGATATAGAATAAACATGATGCAAATTCCTGTCCAAAATTAGCGATCCTGTCTTGATTACACTTAAATTGGGTATTGGATGCATTTTGAACCACGAATACCCTTATTTGGAGCCTCACTTTGATTGAGATGGGTGAAATCAAAATCAATATTTTGGTCACTTAGATGGGCAAAACCAAAATCAAGAGGAGATCCTCTCGCCGTTTCATGATGGATTAACTAATTATTTATGTAGTGGCGGTGTTAATAAGTCTTTAGGACAATATTAGAAGGAAAAGGATTTGGGTGTCTTGTCTAACTATTTATTAATTTATTTTTTAGTTTATGTTTGTTTGGTTTGTCTTATTTTGGTATAATTCTATTGTTGTTATTTTCAAACAGAGTGTGTCAAAAAACAAATACAGATGAAAAAAAAAAGATATTTTTATTCATAAATAGATCATATATAAATCAAATACAAATAAGATACATATACAGGTATAGATCAGACACATATAATATAATAAAAATCAGACAATCCAAACGTATTTGTTTACTTAAGATCAATAGCTATTTATTTTCTCCTATTTTATATAAAGCTACTATTGTTGTATTTATTTGAGGATAGGGTTATGAACGATCTAAGCTGAGTTTTTGAAGATTCAAAGCCTAACTTGTTTAAAATTTATCGAGTTCAAGTCAAGCTTTTTATTGATACTGAATGACTCGTTTAATTAAACGAACATTGTTAGAGCTTGAGCTTGGCTTGTGTACAAATCGAGCGAAGCTTAAGCCAATCTCTTTATTGTGCCTATATAACTTTTATTGTGCTTGAAAATTCAGTTCTGGTTTAAGTTGTTTAGGTAGTCTTTTTTATATTTTTTTCGAAACATAAAAATAATATATAAGAATTACCATCAATATTAAATAAAAATTAATTTTTATTGTTTTAATTATATATTTATATATAATATATTAGAAATACAAAATTCATCATGAGCTTATTCATCGAGTCTATTCATGAGTTTAAACGAACCTGTTCACGAGCTAACTCATGAGTTTAAATCAAAGCTTGAGCTCGACTAATTTATTAATCAAACTCAAGTAACTTGCGGATACCTTTGCAGTTTATTCGAGGGGATTGACATTTTATAATAAATTGTATTACATAAAATAATAAACAACAATCTATGATCTTACACATAAATTATTATTTAATGATTTATTTTTAGTTTTTTGTAATATCTCTATTTTAAAAATATTACCCATAATATTACAGGTATTTTACTTTTATTCCATTAATTACTTATTTTATTTTTATATTAAAGAAATTATAGAATATTACAATTTTATTATATTTTCTATTGAATTGGAATTTACTTCTCTCCTTAATCAAAATGTGAAGAACTTGTAAGTGGTACAATTTTTTCAAGATTAGAAATGATTGAACGAACTTCCAATTTTCTTTTTCTAAGATTTTTGTTTTGAAATATTTTGTTATTTAAGGTGTTGGTTTTGATAGCCTTCTTTTTTAACTCAGTTTATCACAGATAACAGTAATTAAGTCTTTCGAAAGCATTTTAAAGATTGGTTCAAAATAGCCAAACAAAGTAGCAATCATAGATGGTTGTATGTGTTTGGCTAAATTAAAATTACCCTCTTTTCCCTTTGATTATAAAACACTCCAACAAATCTCTTACAATGTTTGCCTCCTGATCATTCTTCATACCGCCATATATTTCTTTCCCAGAAATATCTAAACACGGTGTAAGATGATGGGGAATCAACATTCAACATCATCAACATTACTATCAGCAATTAAAAAAATACATCAAGATTTCTTATAAAACCATTATCTTCCAACGTCGATAGAAAATAAAAAAAGAAATCCTGCTGCCAGAGTGATGTCTTGAGACAAGATTAGATTGGTGACAAGGATGTTGAGTTGATAAGCCCGATCTGCTTTTTTCTTTTCCTAATTTCCTATAGATGTAATAAATCATTTTTAATCATGCCCACTTGCGTTTGACTAAGTTTATAATAATTTACCCATGGATGTGATGGTCTTGAGAAGACGGGATGTGGTCAATTATTATTATTATATCAAGCACCTTGTTCATGGATTACGGGTCCACTGGGAAATATCTGTACCAGTCTATGGTCTTGTCCAAATTCTCTTGATAAGGTTCTTTAGAACAAGTGTACGAGATTAATAAAGTCATATATATAAATATATGAGTTAGGTTACAATATAAAATACATCTAACATATTGGTGGGTGATGATAGCTATTCTAAAAGATTAGAGCATTATTGGAATATATTTAAATCATGTTAAGCCATTGTTGAAAGAATTTAAGTGGCGATTATTTTAAAATTTTTATATAAAGCAGTTATTTGTATAGTTTTAAGAATTGTACCACTAAAAAATAAAATTATATTTTAATGTTTAGCAATAGTTTTCTATAATAAATAAATGAAGAGATACAATGGATAAGTGATCAACATTATAATTTTCAATGGAAATTACACCGGAAAATTTTAATTTTGATAAATTATTTTAGGTTACAATGTTTTGAATAGTTTATTTAAGATTACAACTTTTAGGAAAGTAGACCAATTGATGTCTCCATTGACACTTGTCATAAAAAACAAATTTTCTAATTTTAAATTAAATTTTCTCTTGTTGACACGTATGAATGGTGACATCAATTGATTTATTTCTTAAATATTGTGACCTTAAATAAATTTAACCTCATATATTATGATATTAAACAACTTATTTCTAAATGTTATGATCTTATGATGTATATACCCTATTTTCAATCAATTTTTCTAGCATATATTTTCTTTTTTAATAAACCTAGTCAACAACAATTAAGGGACATTGTAAAAAAACTTTTGTTTCCTCGGATTTAGAAAGCTAGAGTACTTAGTGTAAATTCTAAATGATAAGTTCCTCTTGCTCTGGAAATGTAGAGATAAATGGTTTGGGGACAAGATTTTTATTCTTACATGATAAAAAATAGTTGATGAATTTCCGTAAAGCTACCAAATGTACATGATATTGTATCGATTCAATTTGAGAGATATGATAAAATTTTCGATTAAAATTCCATTCTCGGTACCAAATGAGAATGGGCATTTCTTGACCCTCAGTGTAATATACAATAAATAATTTATAAAAAAAGTAAAGTGTCAAAAAATAAAACAAGAGGCTTATATCATCAAAACCTAAGTATATAGTGTTTTGATCACATGATAGACACATGATGGAATAAAAATTTCACAGACGTACACCGCCTAGTACACCATTGACATAGAATGGTGCACTGCTGATGTATGTGTCTGTAGCTTAGGCAGTATTGAGCCAGCATTGATTTTGCAAATTTATGTTTGAGTTATGTACGCTGCTAGTGTTTGTATGTACGTTGCTAGTCTTGAAACTTACACTGCTGGTGTACATATCGACGTACAGTTGAACAAAAATGATCCGAGATGATTGGCCGATAGCATGGTTGCTAGCCTTCATGTTTACGCTGCTAGCCTAAGACTTATGCCGTCAGCGTACGTTGTAAAACTGCCAGCATATGTATGCAGCAAATGAAGCGTTTTCACGAATTCCTTTAAATTTATCCTATGTCTTCTTCTCCAAAACATTCCTAAATCTAAGAAATCCTCTCTGTGAGTATTCTTAGCAACCAAGGAGATTTGAAAGATTTGATCTAGGTAATAAAATCACTATATTCTCTTTAGGATTTCAAATATCCATCTTTTTCCTTAGGGTTTTCTATTGGTTTTGAAGGAGAAATTGGAGAAAACCCTAGATTTATTGGATATTCAGATTTTTGATGATCAAGAAGGATTAAGGATTAAATTACAAGTAAGTTGATAAATTCTTAAACTTTATGATATCATAGTTATGATTTTTGTTGATTTTTGGTCTGTTTGGCATTAAATGGAGTTCTAGTTTTAGAAAAACTGTTGAGGAGATTGGTTCTTTTGGAGTATTTTTGTTTTTCAATCAAGGAGAGTGTGAATTTGTATTTATGTTAAGATTAGACCACACAGAATGTGATACTAATGCTGGCAACCTGATGATCTTTGTGTGTTTTGTCCCTATTGGAGTTGCACTTGGAAATGATTATAGTAGATTAGGAGTCGTGCTAGCTTAATTGTGGTATGCAACGATGTGTGGGGAGTACCCAATATCACTATAATATATAAGTATTTTTTTATAAGATTTGTTTTCTCAGGGTGATGAGTTACTCCGGGTTTAGAACTAATTGCAAATGGTTCCAAATTATGTCATTTGCTTGACTAATCCAAGATAATAACTTGTGTTTGCTGCATTAGTTTTAGGTTGTATGTGAAATTTGTATGTTATGTGTTCATGCTTATTTGTTTATGGTATGACATACTAGGCGTTTCCGCTCATTCTTTTACCTTTTTTTCAGGAGTAGGTGAAGATCCACTTATCTTTGATTTGTCTGGATATGACACTTATGTAGATGATGGGGAAGATGTTAGTGGATTTGACTATTCTATTGACTCTTAGACATCCTTTGGATTTGATGATAGATATTGGAAGAATGGATGAATTTTTTCATTAGTTCTATGTTTTTTATTAGTAGTTATATATGACATTACGAGATTTTTTCTTATGTTATAAATTTAGATTATGTTGGCTATGGTTTATGCAACAAGGTTATTTGGATATTTTGTTATTGAAAGTATCTTAATCAGGTACCATTATCAAGAGTTTGAAGTTTAAACATATATATCTTATGGTTTAGTGTTTCATAGCCTTAGTGTGTCAATCTATGTTAAGGACACGTAGTGAGTTATAATACTATCAAGTTAGGGTTTTACACTCAATCGCAGCATATCTTCGTGCATGTCATCTTCATATCATATTTATATTCTTACTTTCACGTAAGGGCTATTGTTTTAAACCAAAAGGGTAAATTCCTAGATTTTACTTTTGTTGGACATGAGGACCACAAAAGAGATAGTATTCTCCCTTTCCTTTTCTCCCTCCTTTTCTTATATATTTAATAATGATTCAACCTTTGTTGATTCTAGAAAGCATGTTTATTTTAAATAATATTATTTTATTGGCTATTTACTAACTTAAATTCATATCCAATAATCATGATTATATCATTGATGGTAGTTAATAGGACCGTAGAGGTCCCTTATGTTTTACTTTGTGTTTTTCTATGTTTTAAAAATATTAGTTAGTAAATGAAATATATGTGGGGCAAAAAATGTTAAAAATTTTAAAACTCGTTTTTTCTCTTTTATGCCTCTTATTCTCAACATTTTTTGGTCTCTTCTTCTTCTTCTTTGATCATTTCAATCGAAAACCAAACTCAAGAGGTCCTTTAATTACCAAATTTATAGTTAAGTATACAGGAGTTCTACGGTTAGAATTACGCTTTATGGGTAGCTATATTACAAAATGTACTCATTTCTTTGTTTGATAAATCAACGCGATTCTTCTTATGGCACGTTTGATATGCAGAAATGGACTTGAAATGAATTAGGATGCCTAATTTCATTCTCAGTTGCACCTTTAGAAGTGATTTTAAAAGTTGGAATTGTGATTGTGGTTTGAGTGGTATTCGATTCCATCTTTGAGGAGATGAAATTATGATTCCATTTCTCCCTCAGTAATATTAATTGTTTAAACTACTTTTTTATACAACCATCTATATACTATTTACAATTATTATAAATGGTATTTTTGTAAATATATAATTCATTCCATTCTCTAGATGCAATCAAACATATGAAAAGATTTTTCATCCCTCACTCATTCCATTCCATTTTATATCTTTCGTATTATTCCATTTTAGATGATTCTTGTGAACCACTTCTTTTTTTTATTAAAGAACTTAAGAATCTCTCTTTCTTTCTCTTTATAAGTGGCGCCACCATTCCTTGTATATGTGCATTGAAACATAAACCAAGGTAACAAAATGTATGTGTTCCCTTTCTGTTGTTTTGCCTTTTCCCCAATTTATGTTGTGCTGTATAGCAATTTAGAAATATACGGATATGGTGATTATGCTAAGCTAGAATATGCTATACGTCATTTTTTTTTTGTTTTGGATAAAAAATATCAGTAATTGCTTCTATTTGGAATTTAGTGGGAAAAAGGTTATAATTTGTTTATTGTGTTTTAGCAGTTTAGGAATTTCAATAGATTTCTTTTGTGACCTTTCTTTCTTTCTTTCTTTCTTTTTTTTTTTTTTTTGTATTTCTTCATGTATTGGTAAAATAATAGGAAAAATGTTAGATTATGCGGTAAAAGCACAATTGCAGGGATTGGTCTTTATTTAAATCGGTGGATTTTGGACGTTTTATATTAGTTGTAGGAGTAAGGGAGTTATTAGAGACTTGAATGTTCGAATCGCCCGCATTTGAACTTTTAATTTTTTTTCCTCCGTTGATTTTTAGTGTTGGAAGACCCACAATCAACCTCCTTTGCTTGTTGCTTGGTTGAAGGTACCGGAAAAATTTGTTCTTTTCTGATACTCTTTTCATGTAATCCTAATTCTAATTCTAATAATTTTCTTAGATGTTGATATTCGGTTGTGGCTGATAAATGCTATTAGAAAAAAATTAGACAAGTAGAGCACTCTTATGTTGTTGAGTGTGTATAGGAATTAAAAGAAATAATGAAGTTACAGTTATGTTTGGCCTCAGTTGATATGGTCGCACATGCAAAATTCATCCCTGGCATATACTTAGGCGTCGATACTTTCTTGGCTAAGGATAAATGAGTTGTTGATATGATAAAAACTAGGGTGGTTTATGTGATATTTAGAAAGTAATTGCCAAGAGGATTTAGTTATAGCATGTTGGTTATATGTTATTGGTGCAAGCCTTGAAAGATTCGGATTTATTTTGATTATGTGATCTAAGCAAGATGAATAACCATGATTATTTTGCTATCTGATTTGCTCGTGCATTTAGATAATTGTATTCTTGACTCTCATATGATTGTGGAATATATATTGGGATGAATAGATATACAGTGGGTAAGGTATAAGACTATTTGCTCCTTATTCCATGCATGTGTAATTTCTAAAATTTTGGACCAAGATTCTATTAAGTAGCACCTTAAAAAAGCAATTTTTCATATATTTATTATTTTTTAAAAAGTTTAATAGGAAACATGTAGACTAATGGAGAAAAAGAAGGGAAATGATAAATTATTTCTTTAATATGGATTTATTTGGTAATTCAACCCTTAGTGAAGAGAAAATTACAGATTTAATGAAAACTTTTGACAATATGTTTAAATAGAGATTTTTAATGATTTAGATAGGTGATAAACGTCATCTGAAATCATGCAAATATATGATGGCATTATGACTAATGTGATGTTGGTAGATATTTGGTATGTGATAGGTTATATGCAAAGCATTTATCCTCTAATTTGTAATTTTTATCATATATTTGAATGTAATATCATTCTTTATTTATATTGTTTCGATAAATTTTACTTTATATTTATGCTATATTTGGATCCACTTTGAAAAGTGGAAATGGACAGAAACCAATGGAAAATGAAAGAAAATTTGTGTTTGGCAATTCAGATGAAAAAGGAAAATTGAAGAAAGGAGAGAAATGAGTGGAAAGCTTTTTACTTTTTAATCCACTTCTTTTCTTTCTCTCCAAAATTAGAGAGAAAGTGATGGAAACAAAGTCAATTATCAAATTGCGCTCCTTATTAATATTTCATAAAAAAAATGATATAGAGATAATTTTGTCAATCAGTAACTCTATTTCTCTTCTTTTCCTTCTATTTCCTTTATACACTACCAAATATAAAACAAACTTTCCATTATTTCCATTTTTTCTTTATGCCCATTCCATCCATTTCCGCTTTAAATAAAGTTGACAAACATAGCGTTAAAATATTAAAAGATTTTAATTTTATTAGAATCTAACTCTTATTCATGGTCTAATGTGGATCACAGGCCACCAAGTCTAATATAATCCATTAGTCTCATGGGCTGACCCATTGGGCTCAGGCCTAGCTCTTGATGGTAGGATACCTCTCACTTTAACTCGAAGTACCAGCTGATTGCCATTGCATCCAGATGGCACCCAACCTATTATCACTTGGCATGATCTTTTCACTTGAGCTCGACATGAGTAAACATGGATTAGTAGGATTGTCTTATGTTTATCGTAACCGTTGCTAATCGCCAATCGTTCATGATCCCATGAGTCACTCAACAGCTCTAGGGATCTGCCTTCTCTACTTGTCTCCTTCCACTCTATAGGAATGGAAATATTGCTTGGACACTTTCTCATACCGGTTATCAACCTCCACGTCTGTATACTAGTTGACTCAATTATTAGAGTGATCTGTTAGGTTCAACCCTGGTGTACTACTAATTGTATTCTATTTTGTAGGTGTTATACGCACTCAAGCCTAGTCTAATGATTCTTATCTTACCTATATTTTGGTTCGAACTTGCATAACTCTAAGTCTCCTAATAAGTAATGTTTGTTTTTATGAAAAGATTTAATTTGAATCTTCATTCCACGAGAAGCATTGTTTAATGTTTAACACACATATTGGAGAATATTACATGTATAATATAGTTTATTAAAAAAATTACACAAAACTAAATTGTGAAAAAAAAATTACATGATCAGTATTGCCTTATCGCATCTTGGAAGTGTGATATAATCTTTTTTTTTTTTAAATTACACTAGTGTTGCATGCGATACTCATATAAATATTAAATGTGTATCGCATGATGAACATGCAATACACAATTAAATTTATATCGCATGTTAGTCTGTGATACACCTATTTTCACAAGTTTGTTCAAGTAGGTGCTATATCGCATATTATAAATGCGATATTTGTATAAGTTTTTGTGTTTCGTTTTCAACATGTAGCATAACAATAATATTTTATAATTTTTCTTTAATTTATATTTATGTATTTTTTTTCAAAAATATTAGGCATGTGATTCACCCCACATAGTGAGTTTTTAGCGTAAATAAATGACTAAAGAGACCGGCAAAAAGGACGGTGGTTCCAGTTCCTGATTTGGTTGGCTTAAACAAAAGAAAAGGATAAAACAATTTGAAAGTGTTAAATTTCGTACATCAAATCGCACACGAAACTCATCTCTCGTTGGCCCAAAAAAAAGCGCACACGAAACTAATCATTGCCATTTCGTTAATTTCAAACTCTTTTTATTTTATATTTTAAATATAGATGAAATGGAAGATATTGGCTAATTTTATATCGAAACATTCGACAATCTACTTTAGCATATGCTTTACAAAACGTAGCACCGAAAAGTTTCTTGTATCTTCCACAAATTTTACTCCGAAGTTATGATTGCGTTCGTTTCATGTCAAGGGATCATATATATTGAACAGTCACATATAGTTATCAAGATTTGCTTTGTAAAATGGGTTGTTTTGCTTTAAAATTTTCTAAAACAAGAGGGTAATTTAGAGTTCATACGTGTGAAATAGCTATACAGCATCGCAATTATCTACTTGCTTTTTGAATTTCTAAGCAGAATTCTTAATACATGTTGCATTCTCATAAATCTACTACTTCGTCACAGATCAGATTGATCATTTTGTTGACTTTACAACATTTTTTTTATTTTTAATTGATGTAGATCCCTCGGATTAACAAAAATGAAAAACCAAAACCAGGCTGGTGTGGTATAATGAGAAAAAGGTTCATTGGAATTGGGAGGGGGAAAAAAAAAGTCAGAATACTTGGGCACGTTTTGTCATGCACGTAATGTCTAGTCTCAATGCTCAACAAAGTCGGGGGTGGACAGATGACCCATGGCTGAATGTTTGAAAAGAGAAAGAGAAAGTGAAAGGGAAAGAGCATCATCATATGGAGTAACCCATACAAGAATTTAGGTTAAAGGACATCTTTATGGAGGTAATTGATAAGAATCTTTAATATGTTGTAGAAGACTAATTTAATTATATAATAAACATATGGATTCGATTTTTGGGCTAAGTAACATGATCTAAAGAGTCCAGTCTATACTTTAGGATGATTTATGAGAAATTTGGTATTGTGGGCTTGGAATAAGGATCGCTGACCGGTTTGTTTACTTTCAATCTTTTTCAAAAAGCTTATGCACTTAAAAGAGGCTCTCCAAGGGCTTAAACTCAAATGAGCTCATGAAAAGATTCATCAGAAGAAAGACTCATATGAACTGTTCATACACCTTGCAATCTAATGGGTACTGTCAACTGCCAAACTCTATAAGTACCTCAGAAGTTCTCCTCATTTGACAAGATTTCAGATATTCAGAAAAACGTTGTTGTGTTGTCGGATTGTAATAATAGAAATCAAACAAGTATTAGAACGAAGAACGCATTATCTCTCTCCAAGGATTGTGGGGTTGATGCTGTATGGCTCCTCCACCTATCACGTGTGCGTTCGAATTATCTGAGATTGCTTACTCTTCCTCCCTATCATCTCTCCATAAGTCATCTTACGTGTCGTTACGTACTATTGCCAAGTCACTCTTCTGAAGCCACGTGTAACATGAGCTATATGCTACACACATGATCACTACAACGGATCCAATCATCTACAACTCTATTTGAAATGGGAGGAGAATTTGGGTGGAAAAGGTATAAAAAGAAAGAATTATAAAGAAAGTAGGGAAAATTTTAAAAATGAATCAGTTCCCTTTTTTTTTTTCTTTTTTGTTTTGTTTTGATAGATGGAAAAAGAAAGGAAGAGTATATAAGTGGAAAACTTTTTGATATAACACTTAATAGCTCGTTAATTATTCCAATTATTATATCATCTTTACTAAGGAAAAAAATTGAAAAAAAAGGTTATCTTTTGAAGTAAGAAAGATATTTTTGAGCTTCACCCAATAATCCATGTATAGGCTTACGAGGTTTGTGCAAGTGTGTAATTGATTTCAATAATATTGTAAGATTATGTTAAAACTTAAAATTGTAAGCTTGAACTCGTATCAAGAAGCTACTTTAACAAGTTCGAACTTGAAGTTATAGGCCCATCAAGTTCAATTATTTGAAAAATATCATATTTCTTTAATTATTAAATCAGATTTAAGTTGCCTAGTATACTTAGATTAATTTAAATTCAACTGGCTTACAATTGAGTGCACAGAAGACTTGATTAGGTAAACGGGTTTACGTTCAAGTTTGAGCTAAAACAAATCCCTCAGCAATTAGTCAAACTCGAATATAACTGTAACTAGATCTAAATAGTTTATAAACGGAATTAATTGACCAGTACCCTAATCTTATGCACAAGAAATTCATACTCAAACACAGCCTTTTGGTGCAGTAAATCCACTGTATCATCCTATGCAATATGTTATAATTGATCCCACTCAATCCAGTTACCATGCAATTGGTTGTTCCCAGTGTAGTGTCCATATCAAGAACTTGTCTCGAAATATCTTCCACATGCTCCGACCTACCCAATAATGTCAATAATTATTCACTGTTCCTACGTAGTCCTATACAGTATTCATAGTTTCCAATTGTATTAGTGATCTATGGTAAGATACGGTCGTTGCCGACGACTTTGTGTTTCCTCTAGTGCCTCTCCCGCCGACCTCTCCGTTTGTTATGATGACGACAAGGGAAATAAAAATAAAAGTAATATAAAATATAAAATGAGGTGATGAGGGATGTCATGTTTGTGGAATAAGAAGAGCCTTCCCTTTGTTTCTATTCATCAACAGGTAAGATAGTGACATCGACACCATGAGCTACGAAAGATAATACCATAATACATAAATATCTATATATATATATATATATATATATATATGAGATAATATAAAAGTAGTACCTCAATTTTCGTAAATTCAATTAAGAATCTGAAGTTTGGTTTTGAATAATTTGTTATTTGAAACAAGTTTTTGTATACAATTTTCCTACATGAAGTTTAGTTTTGATAATTTTGGTATCTGAAGCAAGTTTTCGTATATATTTTTAATACCTAAATCAAGTTTAATCAGGTACAGAAAATATATATAAAAACTTTCTTCATGTATCAAAAATATTAAAACCAAACTTTAGGTACCTGATTAAACTTTTTATAAAAGTTCAACTACTAAATTATTTAAAATCAAACTTTAAATACCTGATTGAAATTTTGCAAAAGTTCAGGTATCATTTTTAACGTTAACCCTATATATATGTGTTATATATATATAGTGAAGAAGTAAATTGTAAATATGCTTCTTATTCTTGTTTCTTAAATGCTTAGCTTCCATCAATTAATTAAAATTGAATGCTTTAGAATTTTAAAAATTCCAAGAAATGTTCGTTCTAAATCTTATTTTACTATTTGCTATTGAATAAGTTAATAAAAATGTGAAAATAAGAAAAATACATAAAATTGAAGATAAAAATAATCGCGCACACACACACACATATATATATAGAGTATAAAGTGATTTTTCAAAATTATGGGATTAAAACTTCTAATTTTTAATGCCACATTAGGATTGTCTAGTCTATAATTCCATCATTGAAATAAATATAGCAGTTGGTGTAATAAGAAAAATCCGATTATTTATGGATAAGAATCTAAGTTGTTCAACAAAGTATGAGATGTGTCCAAAAAAAAAAAAAATTATAGGAGCATAGAATTTTGCTAGAGCATGATATAAATAAAAAAAATTTTATTTTTATTTTTTTTATAAAAAGTTGTTTCGTTTTCCTAATAACTAATAATTAAAATATGAACATATTTTTTCATTTACCAAAGGTTTTGTAACCTAGTAGAATCTTTCCTAGTCTCTCATTTGAAAAAACTCATGTTCGAATCCTCTGTTTCCGTTGTAATTGGCAAAATAAATAAATAAATAAACCCATTTATTTATTTGTTTTAATTAGACTCACCTCTTTTATCTTTGAAATTTCACATGTTGAATCCTAACTCTTAGAAACCGCATTTTTCCCCCCTCTCTTTACATAACCATTTAACCCTTTAACACAAAACTTAAAATATTCAAAAGGTAATATAATAAAATTTTTTAGAACTTAAAGATCTCTCAAATTATACTTAAAGAATTTCAATTATAAACTAAGTCTGTAGAGCCGCAATATTTAAAGACAGGTATACCCCATCCTATCTAATCTTAATTATTTACACTTTATCGTGCATTAATAGTATATATCACGTGCTAATTAAACCCAACTCCAAATAAGTATAATGATTTACCCTTAACTTGAAGGAACGAGTACACACCCATCCTTTGTGTCATGATGATATATGCTCAAAAGCAAAAACATGCAAAGCAACAGTTTAATGGAGGACTTATATACTTTTATTTATTTATTTTATTTACTTATTTTTTCACAAAGTGAGCCATCCCTTTCCAAACCCTCCATACATCCAACTTTATCAAAATCCATAACACATTAAACATTGAATCACTCCCAACATACAAGCTTTTGTCTTTATAAAGCTTTCTTGTTCCCATCTTCCCCTACAGTCTTGTACTACAATAACCATAATAATTTTAATAATCATAATGGATTCCTCTGATAACCATCGATCTAGACCATCCTTTCGTACACGTGTAAGGCTGTGATGCTCTAGATCCTGTTGACAACATCAACTTTGTCAATTGGCATTATGGATAAGCAGACCTCAAAAGGAAAACTTGTATCATGTCTCTTTCAGTGGACTAAAACGATTGTCGTTTTATTACAATATGGGCTATCAAACACAATCATTTTTGGCTCCACTCACCTAGCTCTATCTATCTACATGTGTTAGCGCATGATGTGTCCTGTGGGTTGATTTAACATGCTAAGTTGTCTTGGCCGACCACGTGGAGATAAGATAATGGATATGAAACTGTCTACCACGTTTTGATGAAACGAGGGTTTTGATCCACACACTTCTTTTTCGAATTTTTGTACTTTATATGGAATAAATCTAGGAATAAATATATATCATCGAGGGTTTTAAGTTCTAATATCGAGAATAAACTTTTGTTGAAGTTTTTTGGCTTGCTGTTTTGGATCCATTGAATTATGATATCAAATCCATATCAATCTAGTATTAATAAAAAAATTGACAATCCAAAAGATCTAGTTTAGTTTGAAATTATTCAATTATGATTTCACCAATAATGACCAAGTATAAATTCATGACTTTAGTTTAACTTAATCCATGCCTTAGAGGAGGTATCGAAATATATAAGTTTATAGAAATAAATTTTTATCTTTTTTATATCATCACATGTTAATTTTTAAACATGAATAGTTTCGAATATCATGGATTAAATCGAAATAATGAAATGGAATGAATAAAATGATGAGAATATTCCTATATTTGGATATATTTTTGAAATGAAATGAATCGGAATATGTATAAGATGAGATTTGTCAAAATTATAAAGATAATTAAAGTAAAAGGTATTAATATGGAATTCAATGAAATTACAATTTCATATTTTTGAGTGGAAAGAATTGTCATTTTAACTTTTAAAATTGTTTCTAAATAAAAAAAAAATATAACCTAAAATCGTGATTCTATTCTAATCACTTGCGGCTCCTCGTAACTATCTGTTTATGATACCCATAAGAAGGGGCATGCTCATTGCTCACATTGGAATTATCTCCCACTAGGTAATGTGGGGTATACCATAAATTTGATATATGATAGGTGTGAAAGGGATCATGAATAGATTTGGGATAACACATGAAGCGTATAGTATAGATCTTTAGGGACCTCATATCTTTAGCTGGGCCTGTGTTATCTGGAGCAATATCAAAGTCACTGTCCTAGAGATTGGGCTCCTCTTACCTTCTAGTGTCCCTCCGGGGAACAAACCAAGCCTTAATCCGTGGGGGTCGGAAGGGGGGGGGGGGACCTTACGAACGCGAAACCCCATTGCATGTGAATTTTATTTAGTGCTGTGGCTGTTTATATTGTTGGATTTATGTGAAATGTATTGTTGTATTTTTAATATAGTTTTGTAATTAAATTTTAAAAATGACTACGTACACTTCATTACCTAGAAAAGGTTCATGGATGATTTTGTGGTTTATGGTAATTTATTAATTATTCAATAGATAATTGCATGACTCCATGAAAATGGGGAAAAAAAAAAAAATAACATCGATAGGAAAATACATACAATGCGACCATTGTAACTCTTTTTTTTTTTTTTTTTTTTGCCCTTTTAGTTGCATAGTTGAAAAGTTTAATTAAACATCTAGACTAACCACATTATTTGTCTTGCAGAGCCACATTGAATCTAATGGTCCCATAGGATAGGATTGTCCACCGAAATATACTCGATCTTAAAAATTTCCAAAATTTTGTAGGGCTAGGTGAGCCCCCGGTGAATATTAAACCCTTATATGTGAAGAATTGGATTTTAGCATTTGAAAACAGGTTCAATACTTTGTAGAAATGAAAAATTACCTCCTACAAGCCTTAGAGTAAGTTTAAAACATATATTCTATTCTATACAATATACATCATATGTCTCAACTTTTAGGTAACATAAAGAGTATATTGGATTATTTTATAAGAAGTTAGGGATTTCATAAGGTACCATGTAACTTGTGAATTAAAAAATTAAAATTGGTCGTATGATAGATATAAGTAATTTATATCCTTACCTTCATTGTCCCATTATACATTATCCTAATAGCAAGTGAGAAAATTTCTACTGTCATCATTGTCTCAATGAATCGCAATGTCTTGTTCGATGGAACATAAAGTGCCTCTTCATCTTCAAGATTTGTTATAAATTAGAAAAAAAATTAACTTTTTGTGAAAAAATATATTAAAACATACTTTAAAATGTGAAAAAAAATGAAATAATAATAATGATTGGACAATAACAAGACTTGTTTTCTAGTTGTTTAAAACACAATTTATAAATTAAAGGCAAGTTTTTTTCTCTGATTTCATGAGAAAGAACTACATAAATCATAAATAATACTTTTAAAGTAATAATTTATGCCTGTATTTAATGCTGGATTACAAAAAACCAAAAGAGGGAAAAAAAAAAAGAAAAACTTCATTAAGAGGAATGGTCCACACCATGATTTATATGTAATAAGTTTTGAGAAATACAACAAAGAACTTGCCAAAGGTTTAAGCATTTACAAGACCTTGTGGTTTAACCACTGAATGACTTAAGCATGCTAGAATAAGTCAAAATATTAGAACATAATTTAGTTTAACAGTTAGACCTTATCAGAATACATGAGTTCATATATATATCAATAGTTGGTAGAAAATGACATGGATTTCATAGGGTACTATATATCTTGTGAATTAAAAAAAGTAGAAATGGTCACATAATAGACATAAGTGGTTCATATGCTTACCTTCATTGTCCTATTATACAAAATCCTAGTAGCAAGTGAGAAAAATTCTATTGTGATCATTGTCTCAGTGTATCGCGACGTCATGTTCAATGGAACACAAAGCATCTTTTTATCTTCAAGATTTGTTATACATTAGAAAAAAGTTCCACTTTTTATGAAAAATATATTAAATCTCACTTTAAAATGTAAAAAAAAAAATGAAATAATAATAATGATTGAACAATAATAAGACTTGTTTTGGAGTTGTTTAAAACACAATTTATAAAATGAAGATAAGTTTTTTTCTTTGATTTCATGAGAAACAACTACATAAATCATAAATAAATACTTTTAAAGTAATTATTTATATCTATATTTAATGCTAGATTACAAAATATTTAGAAAAGGAAAAAAAAAAAACCTTCATTAAGAGAAATGGTCAACACCATGATTTATATGTTGATCAATGGGGTAAGTTTTGAGAAACGTAATGCGCTAAAGGCCCAAGCATTTACAAGACTGTGTGATTTAACTACTAAATGCCTTAAGTATACTAGAATTAGTCAAAATATTACAACATAATTTGTTCTAATAGTTAAACCTTAATATAACACATGAGTTCATATAAATATCAATAGTTGGTAGAAAATGAAATGGAGATACCAGGTCAAAGTTCTTCCTTCCTTTTCCTTCTTTCTCAGAGCTAACTGGATCTTCTAAGTCTAATAAGGACTTTCTCCATTTTCGTATGTTACATATAAACGAAATGAACACAAACCCTAGTTTAGATTTCTTTCTAATAATAAACCAAAAGTATATCATATGATAGTACTTTACGAGTACTAATCGAATATATTCTTTAATCATCGGCTCAACAAGATAACTAAAAGAAATAATAAACCATAATATGGCCTTTGTAGAACTTAGAGTAAAGAAAGGATAAGAGTTGGGAACAAGAAAACACACCTTTTGGAGACAACAAGATATTTGAGGAAAAGAATTAATGACTTATTTTACTTTTCACTTAAGTGTTTTACATTATCGCTTTAAGGATTGTTGTCTTGAGAACTCAGCCATCATCACCATAAGTGGACCTTGGACTTGGCTTGGACACATTATAATAAGACTGTGCGGTAAATTTCTATTAATAGATGCTTTCATTGAGAGACATTCATGGCAGAAAACACAAGAAGTCATTCAAGATTGCAAGAATAGATGGAATCTAATGTTGGTGATATTGCAAAGTTAGTTATTAAAGTTCAAGATCTCAAGAATTCAGTTGATGGCAACGTACAATCAATTATGCCACAACTTGCTACCATTTCTCAATTTATTCAGCCAAATAATAACAATGGGAATCAAAATAGTTCAGGTAATTCTTCATCATCTCCCACTAATCAGTTGTCAAACAATGCACATGTAATCGCTAAACATATTAAATTAGAGTTGCCTAAATTTTCTAAGGGGATCTATCTAGATAGGTTTTAGAAGCAACACGGTTCTTTGACTGTCATCAAATGCCAATAAAAGAAAGATTGAAATTTGCATAATTTGCATTAGAATATGAAGCTTACGATTAGTTTAAATGGATGCATACTTATCACATGTTATATTCTTTAGGTCAATTTATTCATGCAATTAATTCAAGGTTTGGATTGTCCTAAAATGAGGACTTACTTGGTAAACTAGCAAAATTTGTTCAAACATCCATAGTTGTTGAAGCTTACCAACATGAATTTAAGGCATTATCTAATAAATTTATTGGACTTTTTGATAGTTTTTTATTTTTTTTTTTCAAAATTGTTTGGTTTTGGGTTTAAAACTACTCATTCAATAAGAGGTATTGACATTTTAACCTACTAGCATACTCTGTGCATTTAGTTTAGCAAAATTGCATGAGAGTAAGTTTGAATCGATGGATACTCATTTGGAAAATAAGGGAAGTAGATTTTCATGTAATTTTTCCAAGCCTTCTTTTGTAGCATATAGCAAATCAATATAAACAACAATAGATTGGGAATAAGGGAATTTTACCACTTGTGCCTAATCAATAGCTCAATAAATCATAGCAAGTACATTAAACACTTCTAGTTTAAAAATTATTAGCTTTTAAATTGTTAGCAAGTCAAGAGAAGGGCTTATGTTGCAATTATGATGAAAATTTTTAATAAAACCATGTATGTAAAGCAGAACTTTTGATGTCGTTACAGTTTGTTGATGATGAATATTTGGATTGTGAGGACAACATGGATCAAACACTGGAAGATATAGGGCGGATACATCTAAATTAAATGAGATTTAGATAAGCTATCATGTTATGAGTAATATTTGCTCTTGTTTGGAAGGGATTATCAAAACTCACTCTTTTATTACTCTTGATTGATCTGAGGGGTACACAATTTTTTACAAGAGCATGTGGCTGGACAACTCAAAATTCCTTTTTACTTGTTCTGTAATTTTGAGTTATAGTGAGTAATGGAGATTTTTTTTTGGGATGTACAACTGTGTGATATAAGCAAATCAAGATAATCATTCAAAACCACTATTTTGTAATGGATTGTTACAAGGTTCCTCCGCAAAGAGTAGATTTAGTGTTGGGTATTCAATAGTTAAATAAATTGGGACCAATAACAGTTGATTATACACAATCGTCATTGTCCTTTATGCATAATGGGAAAAAGTGAAGTTCTAGGGGTACAATGGTGTCTTGAATAAGAGCTTACAAGTACTTCAATTGCAAAAATTAGTAACTACTAATAATATAGTGTATTGTTTTAATATGATGTGATAATACAATTGAGACAATAGGGGATTTGCCAAAGGCCCAAGCATTTGCAATACTTTGTGGTTTAACCACTAAAAGAATTAAGCATGTTGGAATTAGTCAAAATGTTGCAAAAGAATTTGGTCTAATAGTTAAACCTATACATATTCCATGTGTTCATATAAATATCAATATTTAGGAGAGAATGACATGGAGATATCACATCAAAATTCTTCCTTTTTATTCCTTCTTTCTTAGAGCTAATGGGGGCTTCTAAATTTGGTAAGGGTTTTCACCAAGTTGTACCTCACATCCAAACAAAAGAAACACAAAGACGATTAGTAATTAGATCTATTATTTTCATCATTGATTCTACAAGATAATTGCAAGAAATAATATATTAATTTGGTTTCTGCAGAACTTGGAGTAAGAAAGGAAATGAGTTAGGAGCAAGATAATATTCATTTTGGAGATGAAAAGACATATGAGGAAAAGAATTGTATGGCTGATTTTACTTTTTATTAAAGTGTTTTACATTGTCATTTTGAGGATTGTTATGTTTGAGAACTTAAGCCATCATAGTTATAAGTTGACAATTGAATTAGGCTTTAACCAATTATAATAAGACAGCGCTCTGAATTGCTATTAATGTTGTACACACACGTTATATATATGTAATGTGTAAATATAAATAAAATTTATATGTGCAGTGTAAATATAAATAAAAATTAGATATATACTAAATATCAAAGTTATAGGTGATAATTATTAGAGAAACTACCCATCTACTATATTATGTATTCAAATTTTATTGGTAATTACAGCCATAAGTTCATGTATGATATGGAATACCCAATAAGTGTTCCTAGAACCATCACTATCTCTATCCACAACATACAAGTTCCTAGTTTTTATAGGTTTCAATTTCAAATTATAAAAACACATATCTATAAGATAAGATACAACGTACCTTACCATATCCATTTGGGACCCAATCACCTCTACAATGGGGTCCACTCCTTCCAATGAAAATCAATTTGGTTTCAAGCATAACTTTAAGTTTTTCATAAGGTAAGATTTAAGATTCAAGCTTCCTATCTGATTGGATAAGACATAATTTTATGGTGCACATTTTCATAATTTTGTTTGAGATTTAAGTTAAATTGTAAACATAATTTTTATACATGATTTATATAGCTTAATTGTTCTTCTTTTTTAAATTTAGCATTTAAATTTCAAAATCTTTATATATAAAAGGTGCATTCAAACTCAATCTATTTTGATGTTTTGATAAATAGTTAGAAAAGTTGAAATTTGAAACAATTGCTTAAAATTGAACTTTTGATTACTTTATTAAAGGAAAAATGGTTATAGAGAACATTTTTTTTTTCTTTTTAAGGAATTAAAAGCATACATGTATAGCTTTACAAATAGCTTGACTAAGTGTGGATGGAACAAACATAAAAGGATAAATTTGCAATTTATTGTAATATTATTTCATCATATTTCACACCGTATATATTGAAAAAATTATCAAGTGATAACATCAAAATTCTTAATATTATTGGCATCCTACAATTATTTAATCACCCATATGCCTTTAGAGGCATATAAGTAATAACCTTTTTCAACTTCCTATGTTTTATCTTTAAATTACACTAGTAAAAATTTGATCTTAGGAGGAAAAAAAATGAGACGAAATTCACTTCTAATGTGGCATTGAGATGAATTTTGCCTCATTTGCCACATCAGAGGCGAGATTCGCCTAATAAATGACATATAAGGTTCACAATTTCAAATTAATGAGGCAACTTTCGCCTCATAGATTTTTCTATAAATGTCCCTCTACCATGTTTCCTCTCCTCGCTCATTTTTCTCCTCACATATATTGTAAATTTGTTTTATTATTTTGTAATTTTTTAACATTATGTAGTAATATTAATTTATTTTAATTTTTTTAGATAATTTCACGTGAAGGCTATTAATGAAGGTATTTATTTGTGCATTCTCACCTACGAGATTAGTAAAAAATTATTTTATTATTATATTTGCTATGAATGTGATTGCTGTTTTATTATTACTAGTTATAAATGTTTAATATGTAAATATATGTATCTAGTTGTGTTTGTTTATGAAATACCCAAATCCTTAATGACTAATTAAATTATTAGATATAGATGTTGATTTAATTAGATTAAGAAAACATGTTAAGTGTTTAATGAGGAGAATATGTCATATTTGCATGAAATATGGAGTGTTGGTATAATTTTGTAATAGTAGTATATAGCATATATAAGTTCTATTTGATTTAAATATGAAATTTGGTGACTATATCTTAGTTAAAAATTTAAACATGCTAGAAATTAATGTAATAATGTGAATTAGTATTAATAGTGTATTTTATGATTGATGAGTGAAATGTGTTATATATTTTTGAGTTGATGAAATTACAGTTATTGAATATAAATATGATTGATAAGTTATAGGTGTTGTAAATAAAGACAATGTGTTGGGGAGCTTTAATAATTATTTTGATTATTGTTTTACTACATGTTAAACTTGAATTTTTAAAACAAAACCAAGAACCAAACCTAAACCTAATATAGTAGAGTTTTAAGTCATTTTAAGGCCCAAAACAAACCAAACAAAGACCCAAGCCCATGCATTTTTTTCCCTTTAGCAACTGCCCCAAAAGTCAAATGAATAAAGGATAATATCAACTCATTTTGCCTAATTAATAAAGCAAAAATAGACCCTAAAAACAAACCAAAATAGACCCTAAGCAATGGTAGCTTTGCTCCATGCCATTCTATCATTTTCTTGTTATTTCTCTTGCTCAAATTACCAAGAAATTCTTCCACAAGACTCAATTATCAAGTTAAAGCTTCTTAAGGTTAGTTGCATGCTTTTATAGTTGTTGTTTTCTTTGTTTTCAACATAAGAAAGATTTCTTGTTCTAGTAGGTTTATAATGATTTGAATGTGATTTTCATGATTTATGTTAACCAATGGAGTTATATGAGCTTTTGGAGTGTGTTATATGAGTATATGAAAGAGTTGAAGTATTTAGATATATGTAAGTTGTGATAGAGGAGTTGTGGGGAGTGTTGAAGTTGTTTTGTGTATGTTAAGTTGGTGATTTTAGAGATGAAAAAGTTGATTGGTATTGAGAGTTGTTTGATTTGGGAATGTGAAGTTCATGTGTGTTTTGAGTGGTTAAATGCATGTGGTATAGTGTATGATGTTTGTATAGGGCTTAGAGTATGTTTGGAGAAGTGAAAAGTGTGTAAAAATCAAGTTTCAAACAAGGAAAATTCGGAAAAATTCAAACACCGTGTCAAACACCATATTTCAGGTGTATGGACCATGTAGTATTGATACAGCATATATGGGAGGGTGTTTCACCCACTGATGCATTATACACCTTTCAAAACACTGTGTATGATAAGGTGTTTCATTTTCTAGACTTTATTTCACATGTTTCCTAGGCCCAAACAGCTTACCATACAACATGTATGGCGTCATATTTCATTTTCTGACCTTTATTTGCTTTTCTCTTGGGTTGAAACGGCATCCCATACACTATGTACGACATCTTATTTCATTTTTTGATCTTTCATGTGTTTTTCCCCGAGTTCAAACAACATCTAATACACCATGTATGGCATCATGTTTCATTTTCTAACTCTTTGTGTAAAATTTTTCGGACTTCTACACCACCGACCTTCTTCCAGTACACCGTTGGCGTTGAGCCGACGTACCAAAAAAAAAAGGTTTAATTAAATTTGTTTATGATGATTTTATTACTTTATAGTTTTTTTCTTAATTGTTTCTTAATTTGTGATCAATTAAAAAGCTTATATGGACCTATTGTGAATATTAATACTAAGTTATGTTATTATATGAGTTGATTTGAGATTAATGAATGTTAAATAATTAGAAATTAATTATGATTATATTCAATTGAGAAATAGTAATATTTGATATATATACGTATATTCTTTGAAAATGTGATATATATATATATATATATATAGTGTGAGTGATTATAAATTGGAATATGATTGGTGAATTAATCATGTTTTGTGTGGAATGATTTCTTTAATAGATTCTCGTACTCAACTGAGTTCGAATACGGGTCTTTTGCTTGATGAACCTAGTTTGAGGGTATGCAGTAATGTGATTATTGCTTTTTAGATTATATGTAT
>JAMXBD010003386.1:0-122868 GCA_024138025.1 Combretum micranthum | reverse complement strand
ACATGTAATTTTTCATTATCATGTTTCAATATGTCGTTTTCATCCATAAGTAACCTATTTGTTTGAATAACAACTTCCTTTTCATTTTTGAGAGATTTAACTTCAGAATCAAGTTTATTTATTTTAACATGTGCCTTTTTCAATGATTTCAATAAGTTTTGCATTTCAATCATTACATCCTCATCAGAAACATAATCAAGTTCTGAATTTACCTCAGATTGTGCCATTAAGCATATGTTTGAATCATCCTTTTCATCCTCTGAGTTATCCTCTGAATCTGTCTCTGATTCGTCAAGGTCACTCCACGTCGCCATCAAGGCTTTGTTTCTCTTTTTGAACTTCTCAATTTTCTTAATCAGTGATGGACACTCGTATTTAATGTGACCAGGCTTCTTGCATTCATAACAAATAATTTCTTGTTTCTTCTCTTCTTTCATCTCCTTTTTCTTGTCTTTGTCCTTGAAAAATTTACCTGCATCATATCTCTTAGTTTCGAATTTTTTAGTAAATTTCTTACCTTGCTTTCTTCTCAGAATTTTGCCAATTCTTTTAGCCAACAAGTTGATGTCATCACTATCATTGCTACTGGTCTCTGAATCTGATTCATCCGCATGAACTTCCTTTGCTTTAAAAGCAATGGCTTTCTTGCTTCCTTCTGCTTCTTCAGTAGCATCTATGTGAGATTGATACGCCATCAGTTTCTCCTTGAGTTGACTTAAGGTTAAAGCGCTGAGATCATTTGCTTCTTCAATGGCCGTTTTCTTTGCATCCCAAGCTATAGGTAAGATCCTTAGTATTTTCCTGACAAGATCAGCTTCCTCTATCTTCTTTCCAAGAGAAGCTAACTCGTTAGTTATAGAAACAAATCTATCAAAAGCATCTTTAATTTTCTCTTCAGGTTTGAATTTGAACAATTCATATCTTTGCAAGAGAGCATTGATTTTAGTATCTTTAATTGTTCTCGTTCCTTCATAGGTCTCACTAAGTGTATCCCATACTTGCTTAGCAGTAATGCAAGATGAAATTAAATAGAATTCAGATGGTGAGATAGTAGTTAGAAGAAGGTTCTTAGCCTTGTTGTTCTTCTCTATTGCTCTCTTTGATCTTGAGTTAATTGTGCTTCAGCAGTCACGTTCACTTGATAGTCTCCAACTGTAATCACCTGCCATGAGTCAAAATCATTAGCCTTGATGTAAGTCTCCATACGCATTTTCCAATAAGGATAATTAGAACCATTAAAATAAGGTGCTCTATTTACTGCAATATTTGTTTCAGCCATGATACTTGGATCACTCAATAATAATTGAGGCAAGCTCTGATACCAATTGTTGGTCCCAATAATGTAAGCAAGAGGGGGGGTGAATTGCTTTTTCACAAAAATAAATTCTTTTCGAAATTTTCAATTCACTTCCTTTTGATTACTTTATTAAACTTAGAATTAATTAAACTTGCTGTTTAGAAACTAATCACAGCTGATAATCACACTTGTATATCTATTTTAATTCAAAACAGATCAAATTTAATTTTATGCGGAATACAGACAACTCTCTGAAGTACTCTCTGAAACAGGTTCTGAAACGTGACAGTTTATCAAATACTTCAATATAAATTGCACGAAAATAAAAAGAGTAGGGTAGAGAAAAATGCAAATCGATTTATAGAGGTTCCGCCTCGATCAGTCCTCTCTTCCAACTCCACGTTGGGGACCCGGTATTCCACACCGGTTTGTTCCACTATATCCAAAATCAAAAGTTACAAGCTTGTCTTGCCAATCCTCTTGGCTACAATACACTCTGTCCCAATTCTCACGGTTATCCTATAACTCACAATTGGTCTAACAGATAACTTGCAACACTCAACCTCACTCAAAAAAAATTGAATGATACTCAATCAAGGAAATACAATAAATATCCTATCTTTCGAACAAAAATATTGTGAACACTTTGTAACGCAAGGACTTTTGAGAGAAATGCACTCGAAGACTTTTTCTTTCAACAGAGAGTTAGAGCAAGATTCGTTCTTCTCATCATATCTTCCTTGTTGTTGTGCTTCCTCTATATATATTTTTTATCTCAACGGCTAGCAAAGAAGTCGTTCAAAACAATTCGAATTCTTCTCAAATTGAAAATATTTGACTTGGCAAATTCCCTCCTTTGAAGTGTCTGTTACGTGTATGATCAATCCCGAATAATCTTCTTAGCTTTATCTAAATTTCGTTGATGCTGTCATCTGATAATGTCTCATATATCTTGATATGTTTATCCATAACAATTTGGATAAATACTTCAACAAACTATCCCATAAAAATAGTGATATCCTTTATCCTTGAAGATAAGCTTTAAAAGATCTTCGTTTCGAAAATTTGAACCAACATGAACTTGGTAAAGTATATCCCTTATCTTTAGGAATTTGCTGACCACGTGAAACATAAAAATCTGACGATCTTCTTCCTCAAGAAAATTAAATAGACGTAACTTATAATAAAATTGATGAAATAAATCCCCTTGGATATTTTATCCAACTTTAGTGAACAAAATGAATATACTACCCAAATATATTCATTTCGTGGAGTCAGGCCTTCAGATGATAGGTATAAATAAATTCGCAACATTCTGTGCATCTTCTGTTCTGGAACAGATTTAGTTTCTGATCTTCCTTCTGAAAATGAATCTGAAATACCTTCTGAAAATGACTCTGAACTACCTTCTGAAACAATTTCTAAAAAATCTGATGATTAGTTCAATCATGAAATATTTTGGTTTTGGTTTTGGTTTTGGTTTTGATTGCTATACTTTATTTATTTGTTAAAAAGACTTTTACTTTTTGTTATCATCAAAATATTATGAGAGATTCCAACACCCATGTTTTGGAGACAAGAAGACGTAAGTAATATCTATGTAACTATTTATCAAGTTACATTCCTCTTTATCATGGTTGGATGGCATTCATCCTTCATATTTTGTTTTCTTTTGTTAAAAAAAGTAATCTAGCAAATTATTGAGAGGCTTTTATTAAGGTTCAAGCTAATGAAGCCTTTTAGTCAGTATTGCTTTCTTTTATATAGATAGTTACGATACTTGGAGAGAAGCCATTATTACAATGAGCCTCTTTTTTTTTTTTTTTTTAAATGAAGTAACTACAATGAACTTTTTTTGCCTTTTCTTAAGTCACCCTGGTTTACCTTATCTGGACATCATAAAACTTTTCGGGTGACTCCCTAATACAATGGGAATCGCAAAAGGAGGCAAAGCCAGCCTTAAGCTACTGGTTTTAACTTTAAGGCCACCCATTGATAGGAAGGCCGCTAGCATTGAATGCTCCATGGTTGCCTGTGTTGAAGCTAAAGCTGACATTTTGTGCTAGCATATATTACATGTCATTTTAGTTCAAGATTATTGATTTTTTTTCCTTTTTCTTGAGACTATATATATTGTGTTTATTGTTTACCTTTTAGGATATTTTATTTATAATTCGTCTTTTTAGGATTTTCATGTAATAGTATACATAGGTCTTTTTGGGTTTTATGAGAAACATCTCATATTTTGAAACCTTATTGAGAGAGTTTTTCTCTTGGGAAATTGCAAGATTTGCAATTATGTGTTTCTAGAAATCATTCGGTGAGATTGATTTCTGTTCTTATGCTTTCACGCTATGACGAAGTGGTATCAAAGTGGGAAAATTTCTTGTAGAGATGTCTGGAGACGACAGTTCAGGAGGTGTTCACATTCTAGACGGTGTTCGTGATGTGAAAGTCCTGCAAACCAAGTCACAAGTTCGGAAGGTGATGTTAGATAGCATAGATAGAGATTCTGACGTATGGAAATGCTTTGATGACCTGATTGATCGATCCGAGCCAACAAGAACAGGAGTGTTATAGGAGACAACTAAGGGCAGAGTATGTGCGCGACGATCCTATTGTGTGAATCATAGGTGTTAACATAGAGGTAAGTATCGTAATTTTGATGATTATTACAAATATGATTCTAAGGAGGAAGTTGAGTTATGTGAAGAAAGACAATCAAGAAGGAGAGGCGGTGATGGTGGTGTCGGATACTGAAAGGGCTATTATGGGTACGATCAAAGAGACGATGATAATTTCTGCTAAAAGATAGATATTCCATATTTTAGCGGAAACCTAGGGAGTGGAATTTTATTAATTGGATTTCTGAGATTGGGTGAATCTTTAAATATATAGAAATTCCTAAAGAGAAAAAGGTGAAATTGATGGCTTGTAGATTGAAAGGACATGCACTTATATGGTCGGAGAGATTGTAGAAAAAATTAAGTCATGAAGGAAAAAATTCTATTAGGACATGGTTTAGGATGAAAATATTATTGGAGGATGAATTTCTTCCTCTTAGTTATAAGGAAATCATGTTTCAATAAGACCATTGATTTCATCAAGAATATAAAGTGATATATAAATATCCTATAGAGTTTATGAAGTCAACGTAGAATAATGATTTGAAAGGGGAGGAAGTTCCTACTGTAAAAGAGAATAGGAAAGAACACATTGAGCGGACTCCTAAAGTAGAAAGAAAACCTGTAGATGAGAACATTGAACATCCATCAAATATTTCCATTGAACTTAATAAAAAGGGATTTGTTCCTGATATACCACCTGAAATTGTCACTAAAGATGCTGAGACTTTTGAAGTCATTAAAAGTAAACTTGTGGAAACACTGGTGCAGGAGGAGGAAATAAGTGAAATAACTGCTATTGAGCTAATGAAGGTAGTGGAAGAGGAAAAGAATTGAAACATTGAAGCTAAAGAAGAGGAGAACCAAAATTTGAGGTAGTTGCACTACTATAAAACTAGCCTTAAGAGAAGAAAATTTACAATGAAAAATTTTATCTCTAAAAAAAAAAAGAATTAGTGACAACTTACGATGGATTTGTGATATATGAACAATCTTATAAATTTTATATGCTTTTGTGATGGATTACAAATTGATTTGCGACGAAATTTTTTCGTTGCAAATTTGTTTTGATTTTAGTGGGAAATAATTATTTTAGCACCAATTTCTTTCTTTTTTTTGTTTTTTTAATTCTGTTGCAAATCTATCTGTAAACTAAATTATTATTATATATATATGTATATGTAAATAATTATGTTTAAAATTTAGTTTTAGTTATACATATCAAATATAATATATATAATTATGTAATATATAATAAGGACTTATATTATATTGTAAATTAATTATATTATAAATAACTATAATATGTATAATCACAAGTCATTTACAACTAATTCTATATATTTTATTTAATATATTCTTAATATTTTACATATTTATATATTATAAAGTATAAATAATAAATAGTACTTAAAATGTGTTTGTTATAAATATTTATACATTTCATAAGTTATTATTTACATTTTATATATTCTTTTACATAATAACTTCTTATATAAAAATTAATTATACAACTTGGTAAAATAATGTATAAAAATAAAATAATACGTTATGTATAAGTAATATCATCAAATACTACTTAAAAATAAAGAATATTTCAATAATAAAATATGTAAATAAAATAACTACTATAAAATGTAAGCTTAGTATATATAAACATATGAAGTATATAAATATTATATTATAGTTTAATAATATTTTGATAAAATATATAATCATAATATTTATAATGTTTTATTATATATTTTGTTATAATTACATTGTTATTGAATATAAAACTTTTATATAGATATCTTACATAGTTTATATTTACATACTATATTTTATTTAAAATATAATAACATATTTGCAAAAAAATAATATATTGTGTAAAAATATGGTATATTTAAACAATAAAATGTGTAATAAAATAATTAGTTAAATACATTTAAATTAATATTTTATATTATTTTATTAATATATTAATGAAAAATAGATTTTTATATTTTTATAGTATGTTGAATGTAGATATCATGAATGCAAGGTGCAGGATAGGTTGTGTCAATTTTAGAGTAAAGTTGGAATAAACCCTAGCCTAGTCAAATAAAGTTTCAAAAATCAACTATGATTAGATAATCTAGCAATTTCAACTCCGGCAATCCTGTGCTTGAAACCTGAGAATAATAGAAATAAGTTAATGATGGATTATAGTTTGGAATAATATAAAATAGCTTAAAAGATTAGGTTGTCAAAATTCAATTTATTTTGAACCCGAACGGGATCAGTTTTCGAAAACATGCCTAGTGCTCAGAATAGTAAAAACATTCCAATAACAACAAAAGACTTGTAATTGTACAAGGATTTAAAAATATCAGTTTCGTAATTTTTCTGTATTCATTGTATAATTTCTACTATGGATTACTATTCATTTATATCTATTTTCTTTACAACCTACTTTTTACGATCTACACAACTGTTCTATTATTTTTACATTTACAATATAAATTTTTACTAAACTTCTTTTACACTTTTTTTTCTAAAATTAATTTTTAATTACTCTTCTTCTTCATATCATCAATTTTATTTTCTTTTTCATTTATTTAATTAACTATAATTTCCCTCTAACTTATTTATAAATACAACTTCCCCCTTCATTCTTTTCCTACACTTTCTTACTTTAATGAAAGTTTATCAAATTCTCTCCTCAAAATCTCTCTCCAAATTTCTCTTCTAAACTCTCTTTTCTCTCCACAAAACTACTACCCATATATTACTACAACTACCTTTCTCTTCTTCAATAAATATATAACCTTAGGTAAAATTTCTAATATTTATCCTTCGTGTCATGTAACTTAACATGATCATAGGTATGTTTCCTAAACCTATAAGATTATGGAAGCAACAATATGTTCATGTTTTGTTCTTGTTCATGCCTAAACTCAATTATATTATTGCTATTATTGTTATATATTATTGCTCTTATCTAACTTTATAATTATTATGTATATCTATATCTATATTTCTTAGAGCCTAAATTGCTCACTAACTTCTCACTAATATGCTCTTATTAATTATTATTCTTATTATTATGATTTTTCTTTTCTTTTCTTTCTTTTTTTTTTTTTTTTTTTGAGACTAGTCTATTCTTAACTCTGGGAAGCCTTGATGAAGCTAAGGCTCTCAATACTTGAGGGGATACATTGAAAGCTAAGTTCCTAATACTTGACCTTATTATTTTCTTATTATTACTTCTTATATCTTTCTATATTCTATGTGATATTCTAGTCTTTTCATAACTACATAATCATTTGCATGCATCATCATAATGATTTTGTCTCAATAAAAATAAAAAAGAATTTTCTTTAATAAAAGAAAATGGGACCAAACTCTTTTATTATATAACTTTGTCACTAAATAAAAATTTTGTCATAAAAAATATAGGAAAATTATTCTAATAACTTTTTTTTCAAACTCATCATAAATTTTCTTAGACGTCAGTAAGGATGATTTTATCAAAGAAATTAACTAAGGAAATAAACACCAAACTCTTTTTTTATATACTTTGTCACTAAATAAAGATTTTGTCATAAAAAAACATAGGAAATTATTTTAATAACTTTTTTTCAAACTCATCATAAATTTTCTTAGACGTCAGTAAGGATGATTTTATCAAAAAAAAATTAACTAAGGAAATAAACACTTTCTTTTTATAATAAGTAACATGAAGTTTATTAAAACTTAGAGTTAATAATTCTTTTATATGCAAATTTTTCATAAAAAGCTTAATTATAGGATTTTTATTAACTCCATAATAAAAACCAAGAATTAGACTAGTTTTCAAAGTTAAGATAAAAATCAACTCACTAGTATTATAAATCCACTTAGGGAAATAAAAGTCTGCCAAACAACTTAAGAAAGTAAGTTTCTAGATGATAAATTCATTTTCAAAGAAATAGAAGAATATAAAAATGATAAAATCACAAGCAATAGACATTATCAACAACTTAAGAAAATGTTGAAAATATTTCCTTTTAAGTAAAGGTTGGTAGAGAATTTAAAAGACCAAGATTTTAAAAATAAAAATTTATTTTTAAAGAAGTTAGAAAATAAAAATATAAGAGGAAAAGACTTATTTATAATTTTCAATCAAAACCATTTAAAAGGAAAATATATGTAATACAACTCAAATTATTAGAGACTATCACCAACTTAAGAAAAATTTGGGGAACTTCATCCCTACCACTAGAGGTAAAATTTGTAGATATCCTAAAAGATCAAAGTTAAGAAAAATTAATTTATCTTAGAAAAGAAATTAGAAAATAAAACTTAGAAGCAAATACTCATTTATAATAGCCGAAGAATCTATAATGTTCTTTCAAAACACTTAAAGAGGAAATTGTTAAAGTTCAAGTTTTCAACACCATAAGACAAGTTGTTTTATGAAAAATAATCGTTGAGACAATACCATTAAAATTTTACACACAATATGAGTCTATATATATGTATTCAAAGGACTTTTCAATCATATAAATATCTATATCTTTTATAAATGATTTTTTGATAAAGAAAAATTTGAAAAATTGTGTTTCAAGGGCTCGGATTTTCGTGGTGAATCTGTACCGATCTATTTCAAGACCTAAAATAATTTTTTATGATAAAAAAACCTTAAAAATAGATATATCTTTTCGAGTAGGTAGAAAACGACATATAATATGCGAAATTCCGAGTTAAAATGAGTAAGTTATGGCTATTTTAAGTTGGAATTTCCTTCTATTTGAATTTTAACGCAAATACTAGGATAAAATTGGAAAGTTTAAGTATAACTTTAATGAAATACTCATTCCAGGTGTTTCTTTCATTTAGGTAATGAAACTTTAGAGAATCTGTATTCAAAGGACTATGACAAGTAAAGAATTTTGGCAATGATGGTCGAGTGAGCTTATCTCCTACTTTTACGTACTTATTTATGCTTATAGCTAGAGGCACTAGAAGTAGGAAAAATATGAAAACAAAACATGCATGATAATATTGATTGAAAGTATACTAAGCATATCGAGACATGAATTGTTGTTAATTAAAGTGTGTTTTATTATCATGATGGAGTGTCTATTAATTCTATGATCGCATTTAAATTACCTTAATCACATATCAAGAGTTATATTAATTGATTCATGCATATCACATAGTGAGTCTCATTTCATTAGCTACTATGCTCGATGAGACAAGAGTATAGTAGTGGGGTTCGCGGGAACCCGCAAGTCTGCAAGGATGGGCGAATAGGAGTGATGCGTTGGATCTTTAAGTTTTAAATTTATAATCTTACTAATTCTAGACCCACACAAGGCAGTGCACCTATCGTGTAATATAGAAATTAACTTGGATATCGCCTTAGGAATCTATGTGCAGCTACTAGTAATATCCTGTTAACTATTATCTAGCCAAATCAATTGAGAGATAAATAATAAACTTTCTACTAATTCTAATTAAAAGCAAGCCTAAAAACCTTAGATGAAAGATAAGCACAATTTTCTCAAGATAAACAATTCACAAACAATGCCCTTAGTTTTTGGTTAACCTCAGCCTCTTTCATCTTTAAAGATAGATTTAATTGAACGAAACTCGATCTTGAACTATCAGGTTTCTCAAATTGATTAATTACTCTCTTCAAGTTAATTAACCCCTAACCCTAATTGCAAAGTGGGAATTTCTTCCTTCACAATTATCAATTTAGAATAGCATGAGAGATCAAACCCATTAATTGAAATCTTCTTTCAAATTAACAAGAATCAAGTTTGTAATAACTTTGGTCTAAAATCATCACAAACAACAATATAAATCATGAAGCAAACTCAAAATCAAACTTCATTCAATTAATAATCAAGTCAATACATGAAGGCTAGGGTTTCCCAAAACCTAGGGCATACACAACTACTCTTCCATGAAGAAATTAACAACAATAATAAGTACAATAGAAGAAAGAGGAAAGATCATGATGATAAAACCCTTTTGTAGAAGTAATTGTTGTGGATCTCCGAGTTGTAGCACGAATTCTTCTTCAAAAAGCTCTCTAAAATGAGTTCTAGGGTTTTTGGGTGGTAAAACAAGTGAATGAATTCTTTTTTTTTTCAACTCAGGGCACGAGTATATATATATTAGTGTGTACACAACCGCTACACAACCCTTGTACATCAGGGTAGTGTACTCATTCACTTCGTGCATTTTTCCTTTTTTGGCACATGTACACGACCTATTTTACACAATTAGTGTATGTGGGGTCGTGTATCTTGGAATTTCGACTTTTTCTTCGATTTTTCTCCTCCAAAAGTACACTAATAGTATAAAAATACTAGTGTATATCCAACAACTTCACAAAAGGCTCCAAAGCTCTCCAAAATCTTGGCTTCTTCCATTAATAATCTTTTGAAAAGCCAAATTGTTCCATGATTTTCCCTGAAACACAAAATTAGTTCAATAAAAATCCTTTTCTTCGATAAATCAATTAAATTGCATGTGAAATATGCTCAATAATGCACCAAAAATAAGGGTCTTAGGATATTTATCAAACTTCCCCACACTTAAACATTTGCTTATCCTCAAGCAAACAACTAAGGACAATTAAGATCTATCATCAAATATACTCAAAAAATTTTCCACAAAAAATAAGATTCACATAGCGTTCATTAATTCTTTCAGATCATAGCGACTCACTTTGTGCCTACCACTCCAACCCTTCATAAAATGTAATTAGCATACTAGAACAAAATTGCAAGGTTAATCCGAGTAAATTAAACTTTACTCTCACCATTTAATAGCAGAATCTTGAGTCACAAAGTAAACACAAATTCAAGCATTAGCAAAAGGAACTTAGTTACACTTCACCACCAAATAACAAGTATATAAGCTCATCAACCACTTCCTTAAGCACAATAACCTAGAAAGAAAGTACATGGCATCTATTAATCCCCTGGATTTTTTCTTTTTGCTTGAAATCTCTATAGTCTTCAAAGGAGGAGGTTTTAGCCTCCATCTTTTCAATTTCCTCTAGATAGTTTTTTGCCTACTTCTTTTTGACTCAAATTTATTTTATTCTCTTTTTATATATATATATACATCAATTGTATAAGATGTTTGCTTAATCAGTAGCGCGGTCAGACTTCACTCTTCTGAGGTACCAAAGTCCACCCATACTGACTAGCTTTCATAGCCATTTAATACATCAATTGATTGAGTATTTTTAAAGAGATTAATGCAAAAGGATCACCAAGAGAAAAATTTCATTTGCTCCTTTCTTAAAAGGTTAGAAGGGCTCTCAAAGTTTTTGAAAAGCTAATATACTAATTAAAAAGCTTAGAAGTACAACCATTTAACTTTCAACCAAGGACTTTGGTTCACTTCTAGACTCTAGATTCCATTATTAAATAACAAGTAAGATTACCTCACCTAGATTTTATCTTATAATTTCGCTTAAGTATGCTAACCACAAAATAGGTGAGTAAGGAACTGTGTAGGTCGCTTTTTCTTAATTTGAATGCTAATTTAAAGATTTTTTTAAAAATATTTTTTCAAGATTCATCAATTAATACTAAACTTTAAAGCACAATTGCAAACATGTAAGCAGGAGACTTTTGAAATTGCTCAAAATCAGCACAAAATGATACACAAAATGTCTACTAATCAAATGATATGCTCCATCAAAAACATTGAATTAGCTATGAATTTCCTAATTCATATTCTAATGTGTTATTGAAATGAGATATATATATATAATATATATGTGCATGGATAATATAATTATTATATGTGTTAAATATGTGTTATTTTGTATGTGTGTAGTATAATGAAATTAATATTATTGTATTATATGTATTAATGTGTGTATAGTGTAATGAATAAGTGTGTCTTTTGTAAATTAATATGTATGTGTTATGTTTAGAATTTAATAAAATAACTTGTGAATTGTTTAAGAATGGATGGCAGAATTTTTACAAAGTTAAAGTCTACTTTTTAAGCACAAATCAAACTCAAATGCATTTTAAATTTAACCAAATTAACCTTAGGTCAAATATACCCCTAAAGTCAAACTTTGGATTAGTATTGACTTCATTTTGGACTAATTATGAACCTTTTTGGTAGCCCTAATCACTCCATACGAATTTCTCTTTTCTTTTCTTTTCTTTCTTTCTTCCTTTCATCTCAAAACCCTAAGCCCTAAGCCAAAATCAATCACAAGCTTTAGGATTCAAACATCACTCCAAGCCAAGGCTTAATCATGTAAGTTAAATGCAAGCCTAATCTCTTTATTTTATGTTCTTTCTTGTATTTGGTTGTAAAGCCTAGGTTAGAATGAAGTTTATGTGCTAATTGGTGCTAGAATGATTTTGTGCATTGATGGTAGTTTAAATAGGATTACATGGCTAGAGGAGTTATAGTTATGTCTTGTATGAATGTTGACATGTGAGGATGAATGTATTGGGAAGGTTTAAGGATTGAGTAGTTGAAGTGTGGAATTGAAGTGTGATTGGTATTTGATGATTAGAAGTAGAATTTATATTGTTTGGATAGTGTTTAGAACATATAACAAGCTTTGGAAAGCTTAGATTAAGTTTGGAGAATTTTTGAAGTGAATAAGTTTTGTAAGAAAACGAGGAAAACAAAACATTTTTCGTATAGGTTTAATTTTGAGCGTACGCCAGCATCTGGCGCTTCAACGCCGCCGGCATAGAGGCGGTGTTGGAAGTGAACAGAATCGATTTTTTTAAAGCCGCTTGAAACGCTGCTGGCTTTTGCTAGAAAAGTTTGCCAGTGTTTATTTTTCAAATCGTACGTCTGCTACTAGGGTTCTAAAGCCGCCGGCTTAGAGTGGGTGTGGAACGATAACAGAATCATAATTTTAATGCTGGGTTGAAGGCCGCCGGCGTAGGATCTAAAGCTGTCAGCGTACACGAATACGCTGCCGGTGTTGGGGGTATTCACGGGCGTGGACCAACCCTGTGTTACTTGTAGAAATTTTTAGGAATTTGGAGTTGTATTTTACACCGGCTCAAAGCCGTCGGCGTAGATGGAAGGCTGCCAGCGTATCCTTAAATGCTGCCCGTATTGGCAAGTGTTAAACTTTAGTTTATTGCGCACCAGTTCAAAGCTACCGGCGTTAAAGGCCGGTGTACCTGTACTTTTCATTTTAAAAAACTTTCTTCAAAATTTTCCAAAGCTTAGTATATGATCAATTAAATATTTGTTAAGTGTTCTATGATATAATAGGATGTTTAAATGCTCTATTATGACATTGTATTAATTTATTAGAATTTCTTTAATTGATTATATTTGCAACTAGTTAATTAGTGCTTAAATTAAGTGGGAAATTTAATATCGTCTTAAACAGTAGTAGATCCTCGCTCGGCTAACCCCATTAGTTCCCGATCTATCTCAAGTACGCAGTAACTTGCTTGTTTCTTTGTTAGGGTAGGCATCAAATCAAATTACTCTAAATTAAGAAAATTTTGTTAATTGATGAGTGTTGATTGTCCTTGTTTGCTGTTGAATCTGGTTCGGAGAGCGGCACCTTGCTCAGATTGGGGGCAAGGTACTTTCTCGTTATTGGATAAAATTATTTAGGAGATATGAGTATCCGAGCTACTTATATCAACCCCCTGAGCGTCGTGATGCGTTATTTAAGATCCTTAGTATTACGGGCTATGCCGGAAGGTGGGGCTGCTTAGTCTGTATGAACAGTAGGGACCACTCAGGGAGGCGGACGTAATACTAGAACCTTGTTGCCGGAGTTTGAATACTCCCATAATGAAAGGCTAACTAAAGATTAAGTAATAAATTATTGGTTGTTGCATTTTACATTTAGATTAAGCATGTGTGAATCACATTGCATTTGTATTCGTTACTTGTGTATTGGGCCTTTGGCTCATATTTTAACCATTTCAAGTAATGAATCCGATGAGTTTTACACGAGTATGGGGTATGGAACCGATTTCAAGGATTTTCTTGATGATATGGAGGACTAGAGATGACCTTAGACTTGGTGGAATCCAATTTTTGTAATAGAATAGTTATGTTAGCCTTGTGGTTGTAGTTAAGGTCTTAGTTAAATTTTATGTGTGTAATTTTGTTAAGGCTCATAAAAAGCCTTTGGATGTAATATATGTATATATATATGTACTTAGCCATGTTTGACTTAAGTTTGCTTCTTTTGCGAAATATGATAATGGAGTAGTATATTTTGTTTAAAGTGAAGAAAAATTATGGTTTTTATTATATTAACTAAGTGGAATTAGATAAACAATTCCTCAAACAATTCTTTTAGACAACCTTACATATAATCTTATAGGTTATATGTGGTTGGGGAACTGTTATCGCCTATTTTAATTATGGGGGTGATAGCGGGTTCCTTACAAACATAAACACTTGTATCATTCAAGACCCCAATATTCTTTCCAAAACTACCCTTTCCCCACACATAATAAAGACATTGTCCTTAATGTCTACCAATGCAATTATAACAATGGGAAAACAGTAAAGGAATAGAAAAGAAGAAAAGGAAATCAGAACTTCCCTAAAGTAATCATCGGATCTAGGGACAATTGTTCGGGGGTAAAATTACTCTCAGCATCAGGAGCATCAAACACTTGTTAGCCATCAACCTAAGGAAAGAAAGAAACAAGAAAGAACAAACAAACCAACAACTAAACAAGATAACAAAAACTATCCTAAACATCTAATAGAAACATCAGAAACAACAAGAATCTTCCCACTAGGGGGCTCTAAAAAGAAAATACAAACCAACAGCATAGTCTTTAAACAGGAACAAAAAGATAAACAACCAAGAGATCCCAAATCAGGCAACATCAAGCAACATTAAGTGAGGATAAATCAGTTATCCCCATCATCGTCCTCTGACTCCTCATAATCATCATCGCCATCTTTGCTTTTATCACGTCTCCCATCCTTGCTATCATCATCATCATCATCATCGGCCTCCCCCTCATCATCATCTTCCTCCCCCTCATCATCATCTTTATCAGATGAAGTTGCAGTCTTACCATCTTCTTCCACTTCATCTCTAGATGTAGCCACCTCCTCATTTGAGCTAGATAATGCAACAATTGGAGCTTTCCCTCTTCGATTGACTACAGGAGGTGGCTCATGCTCCTCAGAAGTGGTCCTATCAGTTAAGGAGTCATAAGTTGGGAGGTTCTCTAGGGGTTTTGAAAGGCAGCCAGCAATTGTTTGGAGAAAACTCCAAACTGCTGATCTAAACTTCTTATTTTTCTTCTGCTCCTCATTGTTTTTTCTTTTCTCCTCCTGGAATTCTTTCCTGAAAAGTTTCTAATCATTGTCAAAATTTGATACCTGAGGAGTAGATGGACCTGTAGCTAGAGAACTCAAAGGAGCCCTAGGACATATGGAGTACTGTCTAGAAGGAGTTGGATTCTCCCTGACCCTCTAAAGTCCCCAATGTCTGAAAGGGCCATCTAACATTGGTTTAACATCCACTTTGACTACATCATTAGGAAACTCCTCCTACACTTTCGTCCCCTTCAATAATTAGGTAATATAGCCACCACAGAAGATCCCCTTAGTGCAGGTATCAGTAGCTTGCCGAATGATGAACTGAGCCAATTCTATACCCATATAAATCTGGTGCCCATTTGCAATGCTGTACAAATGCCCTAGCTCAAAGTTATTCATCACACCATTGCTACTTTTGCGTGCTCTAATGGTATGAGATAGGATGTGGTGAAAAATCTTCAAGTTATCATCAAGATAGCAGAGGCTTTTGACCTTGAAGTTTCATACTTGAAAGTACTTTGGCATAGTACTTGCCAATACTCTTGGGGATCCACATGTCGGGGTATCCCAACTGGGAGTGCTCCAAACTCAGTTGATTTGGTGTCCTCCTTGGTATACAATCCCATGTAATGGCAGAAATCAGCTAAAGTGATTGTATATACCTTCTTAAAAGCTTGGAAGGTGAGAGTGTCATCAACTACTAAATTCTCGTGCTTCTCCTTATGCTTCAAAGTGGCGAGCACTTCCAATATAATGCTCTTTTAGGCAAGAGTATGGATGGCAAATAAATTTTCCCAAGGCCCAACTGATAGCATCTACTTGATTTCCTCTTTCTTTCCATAGTTCACAAGCATCTCCTAATCCAAGTATGTATAGGCTCCAAAAGGTTTTCTAAATAGTCATTGCATTGTAGTCTTGGCCTTAGGAGTCTCAGAACGTAATGAGGTCGGCCTTCCTTATGGCTGTGATTGCATTACCTTTTGCTTCTTTGTTGGGGTTTGTGAAGATGAGGCATGTTGAGCTTGTGAAGTACACCGGCCTAATCCTGGCCTTCTGACGGGTTGCTTTGGTCTTGCCATACCTGCATGAGTAGATCATATTATAATTGAGTATAATAGGTAAGCAAGACTTAAACTCATAAAATGAACCACAACAAGCTTCAACAATCATAAGAAACAAGTATACAAGCATTGGAGCACAATTGAGTTGGTTATGTATAAGTTTTGAAGAATCTATGTATACACTAGTAAGTATACACGACTAGTGTAGGTGCAGTGTACAACCCAAAGTTTGAAAATTTTGTTTAACAAGTATACAAACTTATTTTGAACACATTTAATGCTATTCAAACTATAATTTTGCCACAATCATCACTAATCCTTTCAATTTCGCAAAAATCTCCAATTTTCACACAATCTAACCCTAACCTTGCAAATCATGTGCTTGAGCATGAAATCCAATAAGAAAAGTAGTATAATACGTTCAAGGATCATCTGATTGCATGAAAATCACAAAAGCCCCAATTTTTACAACACTTGAAATTTATGCAAGAACCTTAGATTGGTTGAAATCCATGAAATGCATATGGGATCTAAGGAAATCTAAGTTAAATCATTTACACCAAGCATGGAATCACATGATAAACAACAAAAATTAGCCACAACATCCATCACAAATCATTTCAACAACAAAATCCAAACCTACCCATGATGTTCCAACTCGTGAGTGAAGCAAAGATAGATGGAGATGAGAACTAGAAGACTTAACTTGCTTGAAGATGAACAAGAAGATCCAAAGAGTGTGGAAGGAGGAGGAGGATGCATGGAGGAGCTTGTTGGTGTCGTGAAGGGGGGTTTTGGGGTTATGGGAGAGTGTATGAGTCGTGAGGGAGAAAATGAGTGAGGAAAAAAATGAGTGATACGCACATATGTGTGTTTTATACGTAGTGCATTTTATTGAGTACACAACTCTACACGGGTTGTGTATCCTAACTCATGACACAACAGAATCTAAACAAAACGAACACTACTCCTACATGAGTTATGTACATGGACTCGTGACTCCACAAAATCGATGCAACACATACACTACCCCTACACGGCCCATGTAGAATGACTAGTGACTTCACAGAATCTTGAAAAATTTTACACTACATTCACAACACATACACGAGTCATGTATAGCAACTCGTGACTTCACAAATTGTTGGAAAATTTGTACACTACATTCACCACATGTACATGAGTAGTGCAGGGGTAGTGTATACTGGGAAAAAATTTTAAGCTCTAAAATTTCTTTGAAAATTGATTTTCATGATAGTACATGACAAAGATGACTTACCTAGAACACTTAAAAAGTGTTTTCATCTTTCAAACCTTTCTTGGAGCTTTTCTTCCTCACACTTAGCTTAAAAACACCATTTCCCACTTGATATTGCTTCAAAACCTGCAATTTTCTGTAGATTTTTTTTTTTTTTAAGTAAACAAGAACAACAAGACAAAACAAAAGAAAGGTAAAAGAAAGAAAAGAAAACTAAAAACCTATTTACAAATGGGTTCGTCACAACTAGTTATTTGGTGTTTGGAGTCAGAACTCCTCTTCACCTTCAAGTTCCGGACTATTACCCATGTAGAGCTTCACTCTTTGGCCATTCACTTTAAAATTCCCATGTTTGAGATGTTCTAACTCCATGGCCCCATGTGGAAAGACTTGCTTAACTAAATAAGGACCTGACTACCTGGACTTTAGCTTTCCCGGGAAGAGTTTTAACCGAGCATTGAGAAAGAGAACTTGGTTTCCTACTTGAAACTTCTTTGGGTGCCGGACATGTGCATCATGAAAACTTCTTGGCCTTCTCCTTATAGAGTCTCATGTTCTCATAGGCTAATATTCTCCATTCATCAAACTCATTAAGTTGAAGTCTTCTTCTTAGCTTGAGTTCCTCAAATCCTCTTTTAGGTAAGAATTCCTGAGTAACATCCAAATAAGCAACAATCTCCTTCACCTCCAGATCCATTGTTTCTTTCCTTTGATTAGAAATCAAGCTTATTCTTCATTGTCTCATGATAGAATCTCCTCAACATGTTTAGCTACTAAAGAATCAATAATATCAATAGAATAACATGAATCATCAGACCCCATGGATTTCTTCAATGTTGCAGCCATAGTAACCACAAATTCCTTATCTCCTACCTTGAGAGTAAGCTTCCCCTCTTTTACATCAATCATAGCTCCAGCAGTTGCTAAGAAAAGTCTACCCAAGATTAAGGGAACATCTCCCTCTTCATCAATGTCAAGCATTAAGAAGTCCACTAGATAAATAAAATTACCAACCTTTATTATCACATCTTTAATGACTCCTCTAGGGATCTTTACAGAATGGTCCCCTAATTGAATACTCATTCGAGTTGGTTTAGGATCTACCAAGCCCAATTTTTGGAAAAATGAATAGGGCATCAAGTTAATACATGCCTCTAAGTCAACTAGGGCTTTCTCCACACATAACTCTCCCACTTTGCATGGTATGATGAAGCTTCTAGGAACCTTCAGCTTAGGAGGCAGCTTGTTCAAAATGATTGAGGAGCAATTTGCTCCTATCTCCATAGTTGATACATCTTCTAGCTTCCGTTTTTTAGATAGAAGCTCCAAAAAATGGAATATTGATGTGGAGTTACTTGAACAAATCTGAAAATTTTCCAAATTGCTCTTTATCCTTACTTTGATCCAAATGGGTAGGATAAGGCATCCTTGGTGTGTATTATTTCACAACTGGAGGTGGTTTCTTGGCTGGTGTGGAGACTTCCTTTTCTGCAACTTAACTTTCTTCACATGTCTTCTTAGGCACTACTGAAGGATCCTCCCCATTTCTACCTGGCAACTCTTTGCCACTTCTCAAGCTAATAGCTTTAGCTTGCTCCTTAGGATTATTCTTAGTATTGCTCAAGAGAGAGCCCGTTTGCCTTTCTAAAAGCATCTTGGCTAGCTGGCCAATTTGCTTTTCCAAATTGTGAATCGAGGCTTCTTGATTGCTATGCCTTACATCTGAACTTTATATGAACTGAGTCAATAACTCCTCTAAATGTGATTTATTTTTTGGCTGGGGTTGTTGCTTTGAAGATGATGGCATCTGTTGATATGGAGGCATCTGTGACCTCTGAAATCCTAGTAGGAAATTTGGCCTTGGTGCACTTCGATTGCTTCAGGAGAAATTTGGGTGATTTCTCCATCTTGGGTTGTAAGTGTTGCTGAATGGATTATTCTGCTGCTGTTCTGATTCCCAAATAATCCACCTGTTCAAGCTACTCTGGATGATAACCACTGTCAGATGTCCCTTCCTGACCAAATTGTGGGTGTGTGGTTGTTGATTCTTGATGCTCATGACTTGGGTACTAAGAGCATCCATTTTAGCAACTAAAGAAGTGAGCAAATCTACTTCATATAACCCAGCAACTCTTTGCTTTCCATGGTTGTTTCCCCATTGATAGTTGTTTCTAGCCATATCTTCAAACAATTTGAGAGATTCTTCAACAATCTTTGAATTTAAAGTACCACTAGCAGATGAATCAACAAGCTGGCGAGTCATTTGATTCAACCCATTATAGAATGTCTGAACTTGCAACCATGATGGAAGTTGGTGGTGGGGACATCTGCTAAGAAGCTCTTTCCATCATTGCCAAGCATCAAAGAGAGTTGCAGACTCATTCTGACAAAAAGATGAAATGTCATTCCTGAGCTTAGTAGTCTTGCAATGTGGGAAATAGTTATCTAAGAACTGTTACACTGTTTCATCCCATGTAATAAGTACTCTTGGTCCTAATGATGTTAGCCAAATCTTTGCTTTCCCTCTTAAGGAGAAAGGGAACAATATAGTACGAATAGCATCATCATTCACACCATTCATCTTACATGGCTCATATATCTCTAGAAATGTTTGGATGTGAGAGTAGGGATCTTCATCTGGTAAACCATCAAACTGACAGTGTTGCTGTAGAAGCTGAAGCATTGTCCCTTTTATCTCAAAATTGTTTGCCCCAATTGGAGGCTTCACAATGGTAGGTCCGGTGCCTTAAAGAGAAGGTCTTGCATAATCCATGTTTGTCATTGGCAAATTTGGATTTGCCATATTTAACTCTTGATTGTATCCTTCTTCTAGGTCTTCCAAACCCAACTCTTCTTCACCTCTTAAATCCAGAGTTTCTCCCTCAATATCTGTTTGCTCAGAAGTGTTGGCACTTGTATTCTTTCTAATCTTTGTGAGTGTCCTCTCAATCTTAGGATCCAAAGGAGTTATAAATGAAGAAGAACTCCTGGTCATACACTACAAAAGAGACACAATAGATTAGAATTTCAAATGTAATTCCTTGAGAGAAAGAAACAAAGAAAAAAGAAATGAAAAAAAAAAACAAAGGAAAAACAAGAAAAAGAATGACTAAATAGCTACTAAAGCTTTCCTAATATTGCAAGATTCCCCGGCAACGGTGCCAAAAACTCTGACGCGTTGGATCTTTAAGTTTTAAATTTATAATCTTGTTAATTCTAGACCCACACAAGGCAGTACACTTACGTGTAATATAGAAATTAACTCGGACATTGTCCTAGTAATCTATATGGAGCTACTAGTAATAACCCATTAACTATTATCTAGCCAAATCAATTGAGAGATAAATACTAAACTTTCTACTAATTCTAATTGAAAGCAAGCCCCAAAACCTTAGATGAAAGATAAGCACAATTTTCTCAATATAAACAATTCACAAACAATGCCCTTAGTTTTGGTTAACCCTAGCCTCCTTCATCTTTAAAGATAGATTCAATTGAACGAAACTCGATCTTGAACTATCGGGTTTCTTAAATAAATTAATCACTCTCTTCAAGTTAGTTAACCCCTAACCTTAATTGCAAAAGTGGGAATTTCTTCCTTCACAATTATCGATTTAGAATAGCATAGAGATTATGAGCCCTAATTGATAGAAAGTTGGAAAAACCCAATTTCTAGGTAGATTACTCAACTTCTTTGCCCATGAGAGATCAAACCCATTAATTGAAACCTTCTTTCAAATTAACAAGAATCAAGTTTGTAATAACTTTGGTCTAAAATCATCACAAACAACAATATAAATCATGAAGCAAACTCAAAATCAAACTTCATTCAATTAATAATCAAGTCAATACATGAAGGCTAGGGTTTCCCAAAACCTAGGGCATACACAACTACTCTTCCATGAAGAGATTAACAACAATAATAAGTACAATGGAAGAAAGAGAAAAGATCATGATGATGAGACCCTTTTATAAAAGTGATTGTTGTAGATCTCCAAGTTGTAGCATGAATTCTTCTTCAAAAAGCTTCTAAAATGCGTTCTAGAGTTTTTGGGTGGTAAACAAGTGAATGAATTCCTTTTTTTTTCAACTCAGGGCGCGTATATATATATATATATATATTAGTATGTATACGACCCCTACACGACCCGTATACATCGGGATAATATACTCATTAACTTCGCACGTTTTTCCTTTTATGGCACATGTACATGACCTATTGTACACAACTGGTGTATGTGGGGTCGTGTATCCTGGAACTTCAACTTTTTCTTCGATTTTTCTCCTCTAAAGCACACTAATAGTATAAAAATACTAGTGTATGTCCAACAACTTCACAAAAGGCTCCAAAGCTCTCCAAAATCTTGGCTTCTTTCATTAATAATCCTTTGAAAAGCCAAATTGTTCCATGATTGTCCCTAAAACACAAAATTAGTTCAATAAAAATCCTTTTCTTCAATAAATCAATTAAATAACATATGAAATATGCTTAATAATGTACCAAAAATAAGGGTCTTAGGATATTTATCAAGGAGGCCGAAAGAACTATTTTAAGATGGAGCAAATAGGAGCCTGAAAAAACTATTTTGGGATGGAGCAAGTAGGACCCTAAAATACATTACACAATTGGATTTCAAAGATGGGTTTTAAAGAGCCTAAAACTCCTAACCCTGAATGGAGGGTTAAATCCATCCATTCAAATATATGAGTTTCGGTAGATCATATGTATTGCTTGCTTACTTACTTGATGTATTTCATATGCTTGTTTAACACCTTGTTTGAATTTGTTGATACGGGTATACTAATCCTAGAATATTCTCACTAAGCCAGTTGAGCTTACATCCTAATAGACTTTTATTGAATCAGGACCGATATCTCTTTGCCCAAAGACTCCATATATTCGGGTGGAATTATATTTTAAGAAGCTTTTAGAGGAAATACTTTTTAAGATCTTAGAATAAATCTCTTTTAAAATCTTTTGGTTTTAGTATTGTTTCCTTTTATGTAAAACTAAGATTATATGTTGATCTTTGGAGATTTATTGAGGGAATGACCCTAAGATGATGTAAAGGCGATATTTTTAAAAATTTGAAGTTAAATGTTTTATCTAGATTCTTATATGCTATATTTACTATTTCAAACTACACACCCATCAGTGTCTCTTGTTGTTGTGATAGACGTCTTACATATGGTGTTGAAGCTTTTGCATGACTTCGGAAAGTCATTCTTAAGCCTTAATACCATATGTGGCGGACTGCCACGTCTAGGGTAGTCTTTGGGGCGTGACAATACCAAGCCGAGAAAGCTGGGCAATCACTCCCCTATGTACCGATTGCTAGCGCATCCAGGGCCTCAGCACCCAGCTCAAGTTTTACGTAATTTATTAAGTGTAATAAAAATGATATAAAAACTAAATATATTACTTAAAAATATATAATTTATTAAGTTAATATAAAATATTAAATAAGTAATGTAAAAAGTATAACTATTATATATATATATCATTAGATATATATATAAGCTTATATGTATAACGTTATTTTTGTATACGTACTATATAATATTTTTTAATAATAATATCTTATTTGGAAAAAAAATTATAATATACCACTAAAAATATTATATATTTATAATAAATATATAATTTAAAATAATTATTATAAAATGTAATCGTAATATAAATAATATTATTTATTATTTTAAATAAAATATTGAGGAAAAATCCTTGATAAATAGGTAAAGTGAAATTATAAAACAAAACAATTATAAAAGGTATGTAAAATATTGTACAGTTATAATATTGTAAATTGTGATATCTCTTAAATAATAGTAGTAGTACTTTATTCTTGAAAATATGAATTGGTTCATCGTCTAATGCTTGTGAAAACTTTAATGTTAAGTTGCTCACTATGTAGCATTCATTTATGGATGACCTCCTGAGAAAAATAAATAGGAGGTAAATGAATTTTTAATAATTTATTTTAGAATCAGAAACAGATTTGCGATAAAATAATTTTATTTATTATTTACTAATTGAATATTTAAAAATAACTAATTATAAAATAGAGATAGATTTGTGACAGAAATTCTATAGTAATTTTGCGACTAAAATAAATTTGTCTCTAAAAGAATTAGCGAAGATGATTTTGAAACAGAAATTTACGAAAAATTTATAGATTTTTTACTTTTAGAGATAGAATTTGTCTCTAAAGCCAAAATTTCTTGTAGTATTGTAAAAGAAGCAAATGAGGAGCCAGAAAGTAAACCGATCGAGGTTGAAAACAAGAAGAAAATAGATAAGGAAGAGCAGGCCAATCTTCTGGTGATTTTAAATGCTGAGGTTATAGGGTTCAATCCATTAAAAGAATTATATGAAGCTACTGTAGGTTTCAAAGAGGTTTGGGCTGATATGTTTTTTCTCTACCCAGGCGACTCATTGTTATACTCAAACAAGAACTCAAGGTCAAGTTCTTTGTAGGTAGGAGAGAATAATGCAATAGGAATCATAGCAAGAGGCAAAGCCGGCCCTAAGCCATTGGCTTTAAACTTCAAGGCCACCGTCGTTGAATGCTCCATGGCTACCCATGTTGAAGCTAAAGCTGGCAACTTTGTGTCATCATATATTACACAGCCTTTTAGTTCAAAATTGTTTATTTCTTTCCTTTTTCTTGAGACTATTTATATTGTATTTATTGTTTACCTTTTAGGATATTGTATTTATTATTTTATCTTTTTAGGATTTCATATAATAGTATAAATAGGTCTTTTAGGGTTTTATGGGAGACAACTGATATTTTGAAACCTTATTGAGAGATAGTTTTCTCTTGGGAAATTGCAAGATTTGCAATTATGTGTTTCTAAAAATCATCCAATGATTGATTTCTATTCTTATGTTTTCACGTTGTATCACTCTCCTTCATTAATTGTTGCATATCAGGTAGTCCTAATCTCTGTATCTTCTTTATGTAGCTTTCATGGTCCAAATAGCTGATTGGTTGAGCACTCTTGAGTTACGTGTTAACTTAATGCCAAGTTTTTTTTATCTATCACAATTCACAAATAGCATTACAATTTTAAACATAGTTAGCATAAACACTGGCCTCCTAAATAGGACGAAGATGATCTAATTCCCCTTCTCAATTGTAGTGGTAAAAAAAAAAAATAAAGAATCTTAATAAACTAAAAATACAATTTTTTAAGTTGATTTATGTTAGTCATACACATTGAACTAATAAAAAATTCATCTCCTTTAATTATTTGAGCATTGATGGACTTGCTAAATTTAATTAAATTCTTAGTTCTTCGTGTTTACCATGAAGGGTTTGTAGACAATATGAGGGACAAGATTATAATGCTGAAAAATCATCATGGAGAAAAGAAAAAGAAATTTTTTTCTAAAAAAAAAAGAATTCTATGGTAGAGTAATTACCAAAAATAAAAGCAAAAGTAGAGAATCTTGGGTGCATATTATCCAGTGATTTCATCTTAGCATTGCTGTAGAGAGGTATGCTATTTGGCATACGAATGAGTGTATGTTACTCTTCACATAACTGGATAGTCAGCTTTAAGGCTTTAGAATGATATGAAGGTTTAGGACCTCGATATCAGCTAATTGGACTCAGTTGTGTTCCAAGAGTCTATGGAAATAGATTAAGGATTAGATTACATGTCAATTGCAATGTGTACAGAATTTAATATGTTGGACAAAGTTTCAACATAAGTCTTCCAAAAATAAACATTATTGTAATACATACATATTGAAATATCCCAATTTTATCAAGCTAATTTAGGAAAGTGTTAATTAATTGGTGAAAATATGGATAATTTTGAGACTAAATTAGAACCAGTATTGGTGATTGAATTTAGATGATTTAACTAGATAGTCTACGGAAACTATATAGTATAGATAAATAAATAAGTGTAATTGAATTAGTAATCAATTTCAAAGGAAATTAGAGATTATAGCATATCTATTACCAAATCATCTTCTATCAACTTATATCTAAGCATCCTTATCCATTCCTATTTTTAGCATAAGTTTAATAAAATAATTATCCACAATGCTAGCTCAAAATCTTCTAAAACTTGTCCTTTTTTGTACCCAATTAACCATTTAAATTTCATTCTTTAATTGTAGCCAAATTCTACCCTAGTTACACACCTCTTTCCTCACAATTCTCAATAGAAAAATCAAACACTTTACACTCAAAGATTAAACTCCAAAACAGCCTCAAAACTTATCTCCATTTCAAACAAAACCAAGCAAATTGACCTTATAATTTTATACCATTTATCATATCAATTTCAACCCATTACCAATGTCTAATTTTATTTTAAAATTATAGGTGATGATTAAAGATTTTTTGGAGATTGAATTTGAAGTTGTGATAAGAAGCTTCAACAATATCTTTGGCTAGTAGTGGAGTTTTTTCTTAATTAAAGTTCAAATCAAGTAAGTATTACTAGTTTTATTGTTAAACTGTGAGTTGATTTTGATGTTGTTAAAGAAAATCATGTACTATGTTAAATAATGATATCAACCTTAGATCTAAAATTTTATTTAAGTCTTTTATAAGGTTTTATATATATATATATATATATATATAATGTTGACCATGTTGATATATGTATTTAATATGTTGACTGATGTGTTTGGTTTTGTTGAATATATGAACATAAGTATACGATGGAATCTTAGATATATGTACGACATGCTGATGAATTTGATTTTATTAAAGCATGACAATGGACAATGAAATAATTAACATCGGAAACACACACACACACATATAAGTTAACCAAATGAATGATGAAATCAATGTTGAGTATTGTAAAAAAAAAAGTGTCAAACATACGGCAAGTTTATGTATATGTTTTATATATATATATATATATATATGAAATGATTTATTGAGAATAAATTATTTAACCAGATTACTAATTTTATATGTCAAAATCGTGAAGTAGATGTATATTAAATTAATAATTTTAATTAATTTCATTGATGAAAATTGTATGTTAATTGTGTTATTTTTAACAAAATTATGTTATATGAGGATAATAGGCTTGGAACTAATTTCATATATTAAAATTTGATAATATATACATGTACATAGTATAATTATTTCACATTTGATTTAATAGGATTAAATGAAAATAATATTAAGATTGACAAAAATATGTAGTAACCTAGCGTGTCTATTGCTTTGTTTCGGGAATCGTGTTTGAGATTGATTACGGTTATTATTTATTTTGTGACAAGGATTATCTAATCATCGGAATTTGGTTTGTTGGTTTTTCGATATCTATCTTGCCTTCTTCATTGAGTTTGAACATATCTCTTTGAGTCAAGTGACATCTCCCTTGACCCGAGTATAAACTCAAATTAATAAAACATAAACTAAAATAATCAAATTATTAAATGAACAAATTAATATAAATTGATATGTTGAAATTGAGTAAACATTTAATATGAGCATAGCTAATTCTTTAGGATTAAAATCTTGATTTTAGCTACTTTTGGTCTATTCCATTATTAATAGGCCTAAACCACTTACCTCAAAATCAAAATACCTATCAAATTCTACTTTATGGACTTAAAGTTCAAAATATCAGTCCAATATCCACTACCTATTCCAATTGGCCATAATTCAAATTATTTAATTTCATTACTCGGTTCTAGGTATCGAAATGCCTACTAGGCTCAAATATGACTCCTTGGTCTCAAGAGCCTTAAAGTACTAATAGTAGATCTAAATAGGAATTTACAAGGCCTAGTAACTAAACATTAAAATAAATTCAATATTTTTTTGCTTATATTCAATCCTTAGTTCTAATGTCCAATTTTACTCAATTTGGACCTAATCCAATACTTAAGCCCAAATCCACATGAATTATAATCCATATTCTTTAATGGACTCATTTATAAATTCTTTAAAGCCCATTTCCTTAAAAATTACAAGACTTAGTTATATTTTTATTGGGTCTATTTTAGGACCCTTAAAGGCCCAATAATTCCAAATAAGAAGTTCAAACTTTTGTACTCATGGGCTTAATCCAAATTACTTAAGCTCAATACCTTAAAATAGAATCGACATAAGATAAAAATTAAGGTCTTATATATACAAACATATATAAGGTCTTACCTTAACGAATAATTAAATATAATTTAATAGTTGATATGAAATTGATAATCAAATTAAAAACCTAAAACTTACATGAGATATCTATTATACAGATACAATTACTTCTAACCGACCTTCTGACATAACTTCTTGTCTACCTTTGATTTATACCTAGCTACAAACTTATTTGGTACATAATGATATGCGTATTGTTTGTTTGAAATATGCATATTAAATGAACTAAAGCTTAAAGACGGCTAATAATTGATTGGTGCTTATGATTGTGTCATTTAATCTAGTCCGAGGAGCAACAATCTTGCTGGGCGATACTAGCATGATAGTTAGGCGCTTAGGCCACCCTTATCATTATTATTGATATATCATTAGTGACTTGGCGAGTAGCTGATAAGGTAAACGATATCGCGATAACGTTTGCTTAGACTCGAAAAGAAGTAATGTAATCTGGTTCTCGTTTATGAGATCGGTTGAATATGATTATAGTATAGATTAAGATAAGTAGAGATGCGTAACAGTTGTAAACCTCAGATGAGGCTATTATTGTAGTGATTTTTATAGGAGATATAGGTATTCGGACTACCTATATCAAACCTTTAGCGGTTGTTGTCACTCAAGACCCTTAGATTCCACCCATGGCTTGATGTATGGAGTGAAAGTGCTCTTGTGTTGTTTGAGTTTTCTTAAATAATAACCTTAAATTGTTGAATGTTGTATTACATATAGTCTAGGTGCATGTGCCATATTGCTTGTGATTGTATTACTGTGTACTGGGCTTTAGTTTATTCCTTTCTTTTTTCAGGTGTTAGTGATTTTTACTTTAATGCTTGTGCATATATCGGATATGGAACGGATCAATACAAGCTTATTGGCGAATGGAGCAGCTAGGAAAGCAAGATCATGTGTTTTCTTAAATAAAACTTCTGTTTATTAATTCAATCTTATATTTCCTTTTTAGAGTCTGGTTTGAGCCTATAGTTGTAAAATCTTCTATAAAAACCTTGTATTGATATCTATGAACCTTTGATATTTTGTTATTTTTTGCTGCTTAATCAAATATTTTCAAAACTTAAATGTACATTTTTAGAATCTAAAATTAGTTAGCAAACAATCACAATAAACAAATAGTTAGGGTAACTTTAGCGTATAACACCAAAGTGTTATACGTGGCGAAACTGAACACGCCTTGAGTTTATTTAGGATGTGATACATACATACATACATACATTAGGTCTTATAGTTTTTTTTTCCATAATTTTATGTTGATAGTCAAAAGTATTCTGGTGGAAAAACAAACATGAGCATTCACCTTACTCATTATGATAAGGTTGTTTTATCATATTTTATTTTAGTTAGAACTTACTATTGAGGTGAAAAGAAATAATTTTGCATATCCTTGTTCTTGGAAAATTTAGGGACACGTTTTGATATGGTTTTCCCATAGTATGTCATTGTTACCTAAATGCTTTTATCAACGGTCACTATATTACAATTTTAAAATACTTAGATATAAAATGAACATAGTTAATCAACCTAAGTTCAACATAGCCTAATGAATATTTTGAAGCAAAAATGAACTAGACTAATTAGAATCCTATAAAGTATATGGTAATGACTTAGAGAGGTAGTTGAATATGGCTTCGTAATTAGATTAAATGATTTGATTAGATTAAATGATTAATTCTATGCAACTTGACTAAGTTAAGTTAGGTTTATATTAAATATAACTTGAAATATAACAAACTTAATACCTAACTTAAATTTAATATGGATGTTAAGTATAGAATGAACTTATGTAAATAATTTAAGTTCAACTTGGTTTAACGAATAGGCACCAAAGGATGTTGCTTGTGTGGGTGTTGGCCATAAAATATTAATACTTATGGAGTTTTTGAGGTTATAAGGTGAAGTTGAGGTATTGTTAGTAATATCTATGTATATAAGAAACAAAATGAGTTTAAAAAAAAAACAAAATTCTCCTTCCTTAGTTTTTTTCTAAGGAGAAGTTTGATGTTATGTTAGTAATAAAAATATGTGAATGGCAATGAGTTGAGAAAACACCCCCTTCGTTAGTTTTTTGTCTCTCCTGGGCGTGAATGACCTGAGCTGGTCCATCAACTCTCAAGAGAGGACTTAAATTTCCATTGGTTTAGATTTCGATCATCCAAACTGTACATGACTCATCTGATTTAGTGTTGTATTACATATGGTTGTTAAACAAACTTGTTGATAATTGTTTGAAATGTAGTTGGTCTTGCTATCCACTGAGCTTTGGTTTAGCTCACATCCCTATAGTTTTTATGTAAGAATAGCTCAAGTTGGAAACGGGCAAAGAAATGTGAAGGGAGAGTTGTCTTCTTCAGTGGAACATTTGAAGATAAGAAGATAGGCTTAGAAAGTAGTTTATATGTTTAGTGTTTAAGTTTGAAGTAGTGTAATGTTTGATATAAGCTTAGAATGAATTTGAGTGGTTGTATTATGGTTTGGAATTTTGTAATATATTGTTATCTACCTTATTTGATTCTCTACAGTTTTGGGGGATTGTGGGAATCCGTATTTTCTTATCTATAAAAATGTATTTATGAAATTAAAACTTGTGTAGCAAATATTAAGTAGAGTTTTACAATTCTCTGACTTGTATAATAGTTCTCATATTATGGATGCATACGATATGATAAATTCAGATTAATTCTCCTAAACCTCTTTTGGTGCTGACATTAACTATATTGTTTACATGGTTAAAGAAATTACGGGTTAATAAAATAAACAACCCTTAACTCTATCACTTAGCAAGAGTGGAAAAGCATGCAATTTGATTTGCTCTTCATATACTTCTTGCAGTCTCATGGTAGAACTCACCATATAAAATTCCTTCAACATATGAGGATATTATTTCTGAAGACCATGAAAAATGGGCAACCGGATTTCAATTCGAAAGCCACATCTAATTTTGGATATAAAATGCAAGGTGGTTGTTGAGCCAAATCCAATATAGCCAACTCTCGTAACTCTCTTTGTTGACCACCATTAATTTTTTTTTCCCCCAAATTGAGCAACCGGTTCATGTCTTGAATTAAGTTCGGGGATGAAGATCAGATACCTCATACTTTGCAAGTATGAGAAGAACGAGGCATCACAATGTGACAATTTATTGACACGAATCCCTCGTAACAGTGTCAAAATTTGGTTAGTCCCACCAAAAAAAAAATAAATTCTTATTTTGAAATGTGAATCGTACGTATATAATAGTGGGTGGGGTTGTATCCACAAGATTGAAAATTCGTTTCTTTTCCCCCCTTTAAGAAAGAAAAAATGAGAGGGTTCATTAAAAACTAATTATATCTCAAAATTCTTGTAAAAATTAAAATGTGAAATTAGAAAAAATTTATTATCAATACTTCTAGCTGCAGAGTTGCAGTTTGGAATCCACATTGATGGTGAGTTTTTAACGTAAGCTCACCCTCGCATTTTGCATATTGTGGCAGATTCCTTATCCAACTTTCTTAAATCTTATTTTATGATCTCTTTCGAAATGTGTATATATATATATATATAACTATTTATTTTTCCCCCTCGGTCATAATCGCAAATCCTGCGCATGTATATGATGGTAAGGCAGCAGCCCCTCTGCTTCTCATTTCCTTTAATTTTGTGTGTGAGCCCTTCTAATTGAATTGGACTTGACGTCTTGGATCGCTTCATATTGGACTGCCCGTGACAAAGCCTGAACATGTATTGGGCCAAAAGGCTGGAACGTGTCTTCATTAATTTCCCTAGCACATGATATTGGATTTGGGCTGGCCGTGGATTCCTTCTTTTGATACAAATATTTAAATTTACGACTTGTTAAGGAATATAAACCAATTACCTTTAATTCATTAAAGAAAAAATGAAGTGAATTGGGGTTACATGTCCTCATATTTACTTCAATCTTATCTTTAAAATCATATACTTAGACCCCAAATATTTAAAAATAGTGCATTTTAACTCTTTTATAACTATTTTACCCTTAATTCTATGCAATTTTTTTTAACTTTAATATTCTTTATTATTTCGTTTGAGGAAAATAGTAATAGACTTAGCATCTAAAAGTAAAGTTTAGAGATAAAAAGAGTGACTACATATAAAAGTAAATATAAAAGGATTCATTCATAACTTAAAATAAATAAATAAGTAGTAGGTCGGAATCTTCCATGAATGATCCGAGACGACATGATCCACTATTTACATCCCCAATTTCCACATAGGACGCACAATCATCAAAGTAAAGAATTTAATTTTCAACCTACATGCCAAAGCCACTCAGTATTCGCATCCAAAATTTCAATTTAGCTATCAGCATCAAGAAGCTTACCCGTATGGGGGTTTTTAGGGACTCTGTGTTTGAGATATGACAACACAATTTAGTGGAAAAAGGGAAACCATGGGGGGGAAAGAGAGAGAGAGAGATATTTATTTAGTATACCAATAAATTGTCTGCAAATGGAATTATTCATTAGCTAAAAATTGTTTTTATTTTTATTTTTTATGGATTTTATTTGAAAGGTGTAAACAAATAACTTTTGGCTTTTACACAGACTTTTTCAGAATACTTATTGCAACAAAGACTACTTTTCCTTATTTAGACCTCAAACAGATTTTTTTAATAAAAAATATGAACGTGTCTATTTCAATACCTCCAATATTATTAGTGCACTAAATAAAAGATGTTATGCCAAGGTCCTTCTGGCTAAATAGCATGAATATAGGTTTTGTAATGAAATTGATGTACTTGAATTCCATCTTTCTAAAAGTTATGAAAGATAATAATTGAAAAATAAATGAAAATATAAAATAAAATATACTATATCTGATTCTATTTCTTCCTATTCATGAAGCATGATATAGATAGATGCATTTGGTGTAAAAAATCTTTAATCGCTTATTCAGCCGAGTACCGAAAACATTTTAAAATATATTCACAAATTTCATGTATTAGGTAGCATAACACATGACATGCTCAAAGGAATAAAATATTAGCAAACATTAAGTTCAGGACATTATATTTTTAGGCTATTAGTTAGAGACATTTTTAAAATTACATAAATCTTGACAACTTTGGATGCACTTATTCTGAAGATATATATCACTCATAACTCTTTTGACGTACCTGTCATTGTTATATGATTTTGCATATATTTGGAGTACTTCATAAATTCATGATAAGAAGTTTGATTCAATGTAATTGTTTCATATGACTTGCTATGAATAATTGATCATATTCAAGCAATGCTCTTAAGGATAACCCTTTTTTTTTTTTTAATGTTTTTTTATGCATGATGGCCTCATACATCTAAAAAAGTTATATCTTAACATGGTACCCTAGGAAAGTCGTATCTTAACATAGTACATAAATTTAATATATATATATATATATATAGGGCTTTCTTTTAGGGTTAACCTCACGTTCACTACCTTAACTTTTTTTAAAATGTAATTAGTTACATGAACTTTTAATTAATTAATTTAATATCTAATTTAACTACTTAATTTAACATCTAATTTAACTATTCGCATATGCTAACACTAACTGAGCTAACTTTGCTAGCTTCGTTAGATGACATGGACTTTCTAGCCAATATAAGAGCGCCATGTATCCATCATAAGCATAATTAATTATTTTTCTGTTATTATACTATAATCATTATTTTGTAAGAATAAATTCGTTTGGCCCAAAAAGGATAACTTCAACCACTACATGAACATTAGACGCAAACTAGCACTTATGCTTTTTACCAGCCCAAGCATTACTCCTTTTGTTGGATATAATATAGGAGTTTCATTTTTGAAATTTTGCTAATGTGGGAATATAAATAACCAAATTATAATATGAAAAAGCCAAAGTGCGTTTCCTTTGTCCTGACTTATTCTCCTTTTATATAATTTTATATATCCTTTTCTATTAATATTTTTTTTAAAGAAATACACAAACATTTTTTTAAGTCAGCATTTACGATAAAATCGACATTATGCTAGATTGGAATATTAGATTGCATCGAACCTTCCATGCAAATATTAACATAATGTGCCTTTTCCTTTTATTTTCTACTCTAGACCTTCTTTTCTTTGCCCTCTGTCTTCACCCATTTTCTTGTCTGCTGTGATTGATTTTACACCACTAATTTGCTGATAGTGGATTGAAGAAGTGGATGGATATCATCTACAGCCTATAAGGTTAAAAATTAGATGCTTTTTTCCAGTGAGTGGATATCAGGGTATTTTAGCAAGAGAATTAACATGTGATGAGAACTTTTTTGATGCAATGTGGTTACACTACAACTATTGAAAAAGGAAAAATTGTTGGAAACATCAGTGTTCGTGTAATTGGACTGCGATGTCCGAGAATAATTTTCATGACAGCTCATATAAAACAATATTTTCTTAAAAAACATCACAATTTGAATTATTCATCATCATGAAATGTTTTGCATTTGATTTATTGATCTAACATTTCATTGGATAAGGCTTTAGCAATGCTTCAATGGTCGTGGACGGTCCCGGACTTAGAGATCTAGTTTCTGCTACAGTGCGGAGTACGTTAAGGAAGGGAGGAGACCGGTGTTGATGCCAGCGAAATATTCGCGGTTCGGCTTGGAAAAGGGATATACATAAATATATAATAAATGTCTGTTTTTTGTAATTTGGGTAAAAATAATGGATAATAAAAAGCCACACCAATTGAGCGGCGAAAAATACAAAAAAAAAAAAAAGGCAACACCAACTAAATTAAATTGCAAATAATTAGCCTAAGGAAAAGAGAGAGGATAATCCTAATGGATAGTTATTTATTTGTTTATATATTTGGTTTGATGTTCGTTTGAGAGAGCTGTTTAGCTGTTAGAGAAATAATTGCATAAAAGAGAGTTTGTGACACAAACAGCAAGCTAAAATCCACCACGAGCAAGACTTCATTATTGAGTCTTGTATATATGAATAGTAGGTGGACTCATGCTTGAAATGTAGGGATGTACATAAAAAAAAAAATGATGAAACAAAAAATTCGAACAAATCTGAAAAGTATGGCTAATTAGTCTGTTGGTTTCGGTTTAGGATTACGGTTTTTTGTTCTTTGTGGTTTTCGTTTTCGGTTTCGGTTTGTAACCACAAAAAGCCGATGACTTTTAACTGTTTAAATATTATATATATATATGATTTACATATACATATAATTATTTTTAATATATATACATATATGATTTACATATACATATGTTAATATTTTTTGAATTTTGATTAAAGTATTATTGTCCTATTTTTTATGGAAGTTAATATGGTAATTGATTGATTTGATTTTGCTAATGATGATACATCCAAAGGCTTATTGTTCCCAATTTCCTTAATTTGATTTTCCTTGTTTTTAAAGAGCTCTTGTAATATATATGTAATATATATAATAATTTGAAGAAAAACTCTATAATAAAGGCTAAAAATAAGGTTTATTGAAATTCTCAATTTGATTTGTTGAAAGCATTATGTTAAATAATTGAAAACCGAAAATAAAAAAAATTAACCAAACAAATAATTAATTATTAAGATAATTAACTATTTATAATGAGCTGATTAAGGATTAGAATATGAAAAAACTAATTATTATAGTTAGGTTCAAAAAATAGGACCACTGACCCGTTAACTGATCCATACACACCTCTATTGAAATGCTACAAAAGTAAAATGCCCATGTGGGTATGCTTTATTTGTTCCATACAAAATTGGGCTTAGGCTAAAGTTATTTTGTTCTTATAAATAAATTAGTAATAATTATCATTAATTTAATATTATAATTATCATGTAAGTGAATAAAAAACCAAAATATTACTTATAAGGACACAAGTTGCTTTTGTATTGCTTGGAAGATTTTGTTATTTAACAGAATTAACAGTCAGTCTAGGTAGTAAAGGTATACTCAAAAAGTTTATTTAGATATTAAATTGGTCACTATAAGTTCAGGTAGTTTAGGCAAAGTTTAAATACCAAATGCAACATTAACCTTTCTTTTACTAAGGAAAGAAATTCCATTTAATAATTCAAAGCCAAGGAGGTTAGAATGAGCTCAAAAGTTGATGGAAGGAAAGTATTAGATGATATGAACATGGAATTAATTGTGAAATACATAAAGTGTAAATTAAAAGATATTTAAGTATATGGAGTGGTAGTTTTGTAAATAATGAGATTCTAGGTGAGGGCATAATTGTATTTTGGTATCTTGCAAAGAATACGTTGTTTGATAGAAAGGTTTAAAGAGTATTTGGGGATCTTTAACTTTCATTCTACCCTTTTTCATCATTTAGGAAAAGAGCAATATCCCTCTTTCTCTCAACATCATTCTTCTAATATCGAAGAGATGCAACACGATCTTTATGATATGTTGTCATTTCTCTTAACTCTTGTCATCGTTTAGGTTAAACTAAACGATAGAATGATAACGTAATGTGGTTATTCTATGAATAGCCCATCGAATGGAAGTAGCAATGACCTATGAAGGGATTTGGGAAGAGTTACAAGGAAAAAGTGGTTATTGCAAAGTAGACATTAGGGAATTCGTTGGGAGTTTAAAAGGAAACCCATAACTAACATTGTTCTTATGTATTTTGATTTTTATCATAAGCTTTAAATATGTTATAGGATAGTATTGTGCATTTTTTTTGTAGTTTTGGGTATAAAAACTTGTATATTGAGTTGTTAAAGTGATGAAATAGACTTAGGAAAAGATTTAAACAAGTGTTGATATGAAAATAAGAGGAAATTGCTAGATAGGGTATTTCCAGAAGTACACGATCTATACATAAGCTCGTGTTTCAAGCCATGTACCTCTTTGAGTATGATAGTCATGCTTTTCAAAAGAACACAGATAATACACGGCTTTATGTATCGTGTTTCTCTTTATGGTTTTTTAACAAAACGAGATTAGTAAAGAACATGGCATATACACAGTCTCATACACTTGCCCATGTTTCTCTCTTTGAAATTTTGGAACTTCACTAGAAAAGAGCATGAGGAGAAACACGAGTTCTTATTCCTCCATCTACCTTCCTGTGGACCTTTTCATAATTTATTTTCTCTACCAAAGTGATAGATAATCCTATATTGCTTTATATGCTAGTTTGTACATGTTATAATACCTTGAAAATCATTCTTTTCTAGCCTAAACATAACTATATTTGCTAAACTTTTACTTCACAATCTAAGTATACTTTCAGAATTTGGGATCTAAGTTATAATGGTGGAGAACCAGTAGTGCTATGAATATAATGAGAGTTTAAGTAAGACAAATAGAAGAACTAAACAATTTAATTATGTATAATTTAGGTAGTGGATATTGGATAGGAATGGAATTACTGCTTGATACATGTACTACTTTGTTTGTTACTTATGCTTTTAGGTTAGAAACTCAAATTGACTAATTGTGATAATTGTTATAGCACCCTTAACTCTAAAATGATTTTGACTCTTTTAACTGATAGTTTAAGTGAAAATCATATAAAATTGGTACTTAATTAATTAAATTGTTACTTTCAAGAAAAATGGAGTTAAATGTGATGAAATCAAGTGAAAATAACAAGGAAAGAATAAATAAGCATGTCTTTGGTTCCATATGGAGGGTATTGGTACATATCTACAAGACTAGTAGCCACCATTCCCCTTGGCATAGGGCACATCAGCCCAGACATCTATAATTAGAAAGCTACATAGCCTATGCTATGGTTCATAGTGATGGGCGTAGAGAGTCACATGCCCTTTGTTCCTTTATTTTCTTTGACTTTAGTATATACATATCATCCAAAATGGAGGGAGAGAGGATTCCTTCAACATTCCTTAGGGTTTTTTAGAGGAAATTTTTTTCTTTCACTTAAGCAAACAAGTCAAGGGAATTCAAGATGCAAGACATTCAAGGTTCAATTTCTCAGGGTTGTAATTGTAAATTCTGTTTTCTCTTCCAATTTTTGTGTTCTCTTTGATAACGCTATGGAGTAGGAAACCCTAGACTTAGATCTCATTCGAAAACTTTTTTTTCATGTGATGAAGATTTTTTTTAATGAAATATTATTGATGTTTTATGTTCAATTGCATGTTCTATTATTATTTTATAGATACATATGTAGAGTATGGATTTATGTATATATCATATAAGCTAATTGAGATATTACTTTCATGATTAGATTTTTGTAATTGTGAGGTTTGCTTGTGGTTCTAGAGACATGAGAATAAAAGCCTTTTTTTTTTTCATGATTAGATTGTTGAAGAGTTCATGTTATTCATGTAATTCCACGTTGTTATTGATTGAGGAGAGATCTTAATCGATAAATCTAGGGTTAGATGAGTTAATAGACTTGAGAAAGTTATTAGCTTGATGTGTAGAACTCTACAGCTTAAGAACTCAATAATGATATTATTCACACGATAAAATAGGAATAAAATGAGATCTAGGTTGTCTTGATAATTAATTTTAACCTTTACTTGTTGTTCTTAGTCATCCTTGTTTAGCTTAGTAGAATAATAGTAATTTTTAGTTAATAGTTTAAGATACAAATCACTCTCAAATGACGATTATTTAATAAAGACAAAGTAAATATTGGTAATTGGTTTATCTCTGTAGGACAACATTGTACTTAAACACTATAATATGCTCACAATAGGCGCATTTACCTATTGCATCATAGTTAGATAGAGAACATGTACTTAATTATTAAAACTATGATTCGACATAATCAAATTGAATATCAAGCGATTAAGTTTGATTGTTGCATTTGCTTGGCTATGGTTAACAGAATAGAAGTACCAATGATACTAACGCGGCATCTCGATTGTGTGATGTTATCCTTAATGAAGTTGCACCTAGAGATGACTACGGGTAGATTTAAGGTTTGACCCACTGACTCTTAGATGTTGGGGAATACCCAACATCATATATATATGTATGTATGTATTATATATAAAGTGTGTTGTTGAGATACATCTTTGTGTTGATTGCTAGACTTAAAATTAAAGATAATAATCAAATTGTTTGTTGAATTAGAATTTGGTTTTTATGTGGCTTATCTATGCATGCTCATGCGACCATGTTTGTGGCAATATTGTACTAGGTTCTAGCTCACTCTTTTTCTCTTTTTCAAGAACAAGTAATATTCCTTCTATGTTTTATCTCTCAAGATATGATATGGTTGTGGACTATAAAATGACACTAATGATGATGACTATCCAATTGATTAATAGCTAGTTGTTTGTGTTAGAAATAAAGTTCCTTAGTTATATCTTTTATATGGTGTAATTGTAGTGTATGTGTTTCAATATCTTGTATGTTGGTTTAGGAGATGGACCCTTTTACGTTTAGGAATAGTTGTTTATGTTTTCTAGCGGACTCCCTTTAATCCATCTCTTAGTGCTAATAGTGGTAGTGTGAATCATAGTTTGTTGGTTGGGAATATGTTTGGAATTTATCCTTATTGATGTAACCCATATATATATATGTATATATCTGTGATTTAGAGCTAATGGATTTGAATGTAATTAATGGTGGATATTAGAAGATTCTAAGCTTTAGCATATTTACACTTACGAGTAGACATGTGGTGAGGTATGAATGACCTTAATAGGGCGTTGCAACTTAAGTGGTATAAGAGCCTAGGTTTAAGATCTCTAGGCGTATAGGCTACGAACTCCATAGGGTGGTGAGCATTGATAAAAGTGGGGTAGATGGGACTATTTTGTTAAGTTGTTAAACATTAACTTTCATTCTGATTTACTTTCCATTGTTTAAACATATGTTTCATCCTTATTTTGCTCATGTGACCTTTTCAAATCTTGTTATATATAGAATGGTTAGGAGAAACATATGACTCGATTTAGCCAGGAATATTGAAGATGATATCCCTAAGGAGCAGTAGCCACGACATCCCTCTCCTCTTGTGGCTTAGCAAATGCTAGTAGATGCTTGCAAGCTATTCTTGACTTATTGGGAGTAGTAATGCATCAACAACAATAAATGCAGACCAACGTACAAATGACTCAAGCCAAGGTTGAGGCTTGGAGACAAATGATATAAAGACATGTTAGAGGTCATAGACAAGGAGAGTCTCTTACCTTGAATAAGTTTGTGAGTTTGTTAATGAGAGGTGGAGAAGACCTTTGTGGCTTTAGATGTTCTAGATGAAAAGAGAGTTGATTATACTGCTTACCTACTAAAGGGCATAGCAAATGAGTGGTGGTTGAGTACTAAAAGGCTAATGGCTGAGGAGATCACCTGGGAAAAATTTAGACAGGTGTTTTATGTCTAATATTTTCCAGAGAGTGTGATGCCACAGATGATGCATGAGTACTATACTCTCCAGCAGGGTAAAATGATAGTGGAGAAATATGAACCTGAATTGAACAAGTTGTTGAAGTTTTTACTAGAAACTCTAAGGGCAAGTGAGGAGGCGAAGGTCAGTAGATGCATGACTAGAATGAAAGCTCAATAAGGCTACACTAATGGAGCAATGTATGAAGAAGATGAATGATCAAGAAACAAAGAAAACCCAAATCACCCTGGGTAAGAGGTCAACTTCTAATGTTTTGTTTAAGGAGAAAGGGAAGACGCCCCTAACAATCTCAACCAGACCTATAGTTTAGAATGATACATGACTAAGTGCACCAAGTGTTTCGGCCTTCATGACCTGAAAGATTGTAAGTGGCTTGATAATGCGTGCTTTTCTTGTGGGAAAATGAGACATAACAGCAAAGCCTGCAATGAGAGAACCATAACCTCAATGTTTTACTTCAAGTTTAAGCAAAGAGTTCATAGGATAGTTTATTGTAAAGAAATAGAAGGATAGATACCATATCGATTCAAGGTGGGACGCCAACAATTAGGAGGACAAAAGTAGAATGTGCTTACCCGCATCTATGCTCTTTAATACTAGGATACCTGAGGCATGAACACTATTGTAGGTATGCTCCCCTTTCTCTTACATAGTGCTTATGTTCTGTTTGATACTAGTGCAACACTTTATTGTATAGTTGGATTGTTTGTGAATGTATGTGGTGCTTATGTAGAACCAATGGATGATTTTTTGTTTGTGAGTACACCTTTAGAAAGTAGAAAGATGTTGAATCGAGTATGTAGAAATGTAGATATTGAAGTAGTTTGTAGACATATGCATGCAAACTTAGTGGTGTTTTTCACGCCTCAGAAAGGAGCCTAGAAGGATCAACTTGTAGTTGTCATATCAAGTATGCATCTAAGATATGATAACCGTTTTGCAAGTTAGAGATTACAAACTTAACAATTTTTAATTTCATAAAAACATTTTAATGGCTAAGGAAATACAAATTCCCATAATCTACCAGAATTGCACAGAATCGGTATCTCCTACTAAACATTAAAATAGAATAGATCATATGCATATTTCAAAGCCTTGAACTATTTTCTAACCTAACTAATCTATTCTAAGCTTATCACATATATTACAAAATTTCTAACTTAACTACAAACATATAAATTCTATTCTAAGCTCCTCTTCTTATCTTCAATGGCTTCACTAAAGGTAAGCTCTCTCTTCATGCAATCTTAACTTGTCCCAATCTTGAGTTATCCCTGCACAGAAACTATAGGGGTATGAGATCAACCATAGTTTAGTGAGCAATGTGACTAGATCATACAACAAACAAATATCAAACAAGTTTTATTAACAAACATATGCAATGCCATACTCAACCATATGATATGCATAATTTAGATGATCGAAATCCAAACCAATAGAGATTTACAGCCTCTCTTGAGTGTTGAAGGAATAATTTAAGTCATTCATGCCTAAGAGAATTGAGAACTAAGGAAGGGGATGCTTTCCAACTTAGAGCTTTTAGCTTATTGCTTTCTCAACACAGTACATTCAGAACATTACTTTTAGCTCATAGCTTTCAGCTATTTCATTTTGAAACTCATTTATACTGAAATATAACTTCAAACTTCCCTTTAGCAATAAATAAAGAGGGAGGATTTTATCTTGAGACTTGTTTTATTGAACATAGCCTCTAACTTCCCTTTAGGTATAACTAAGGAGGAAAGACTTTAATTTGAAACACATTTTATCAAAAAGTAACCTCTAACTGCTCCTTAGATATAACTGAGGAGGGATGATTTCATTTTTGAAATAGATTTTGTTGAAAAATAACTTCTAGCTTCTCAGACATAGTTAAAGAGGAAGGATTTCCTTTGAAATCCATTATATCGAACATAGCCTCTAACTTCTTCTTAGAAAGAACTAAGAGGAAGCACTTCATTCTGAAACTCATTTATGCTAAACTTAAATCTCATTTTGTATATATATATATATATATATATATATACTGCTAATAGAACCTCCACTTTACCTTAAAACCTCAAAAATCCCCTAAGTACTAACATTCCTTGGCCAATACCCACACAGGCGACATCCTTCGGTGCCAATTAGTTCCTGGGATATTAACGACCCTGTGGCATCCAATTGGAAAAATAGATCCACTGACTTTGCTTAGGACTATCACTGAATCGATATGTTAACACGTGACATGAACACCATGCTAATGCAAGTATGTTGTTGTGCAATGCATATTCATTTAATTAAATGGTCGAATAATATTTAGTCCATTTATTAGAAGACCAATCGATTTAGTAAATACTTATCCATATTGACAACGCCATCATTTCAAGCAATGTGTTATCTAAGTGTAATTTCTAACTTAAGTTTTAATTGGAGTTTTTCTATTCTTTTTCATTTCTTAAGGGAAATTTTAGTTCATATGTCTAATCTTTATTAAGCTTATTAATTGTTGATTCTACGGTTACATTGTTCTGTTCATTTGTCACATTTATTTGAATTTCTTGCTATTTTCATTTTCTACAAAATGTTTCAAGATTTAAATGTTTCCTTAACTTATACAACTGATATTCTATACAAAAGAGCATATATGAACAATAAGAATTAGTTTAGCGATTTCAACCTTCACTTACTTAATTTTTGAAAAAGACTCATACTCGACAAAGATGATAAACGACTGACAACACGATTGGACTTGACTCAACCTAACTTAACTTGACTTGACTTGTCTCTTCACTTGAGATGACATATGATGACACAACATAGACTCACACCACACGAAGAACTCCACATTTTTTCATTCTTATCTGAATATATATAGCAATTTGCATATAAAATATATATTCTTTTTAATTATTAAAGATATTATTTTATAATTTCTATTAATGTAATCATCTTGATGACATTGAAATCAAGACATTTCATTCTTGCCTTTTACCTATGAGTTGAAATTTTACCATTTTATTTTTGTAGGATATTAATGAAAGTTTTGAAAAAAATTATATCTCAAAATTTTGTTGACATTGGTTTAATTTCTTAATCAATAATTAAATTGTTTGTATTTTAATATATTTAAATGTCTTTTAATATTTTTAAATTTGATATTTTTTTTAGTCCAAAATTAAATTTGATATTTAATAGATTTTTATTAATGAACTTCAATAGGAATTTTCTTTTTAGTTAAAAAAAAATTCATATTAAAGTACATTAATAAAAATCTAATATCTTTTGAATACTATTTAATGTCTTTTAATAGGAAGTTTATTTTTAGTCTTTTTTCTTTTTTTTTTTTTTAAATATCATATAATGTCAACCTTTTTTTATTCTTCTTTTGGGTTATTTTTTTTTTTTTGGGTGGGTTGGGGGGTAGGGAGGGTAGGGGGGAGGGAGGTGGTGTGTGTTGTTTATAAATGTACACCTTATGACAAAGAAATAGTCGTGATCACATTTTTTAATAAAAATTTCAAACCCGTCATTACTCTTTTTCCAAATTTCAAATTCTTGCATAGAGTTTTGATTTTTGATATCATTAGCCTAGGTATTCCATAATCAATAGGCTACCGAAGATCACTGTTTCAAGTATTCTTAAAATCAACGAAATTAGTGGTATTTCCAAATCTTTTATGCTGCATTAGTTGGTATCAGACGTGTTCATTATTGGAGTAGATGGCAATGTAAAGGTAGCATAATCAACAACATATAGTGGAAGAGATTTATTTTTTGATGATCTAGATCATAAGATAGTGAAGATGGTCGATGAACAATGGGATGCTATAGTAGAGCGATGAGCAATAAGGGTAAACAGGTTAATTGCAATCGGAATGAAAATCTCAATCCTGCTCATAGGCAGAACCTTAATCTAATACCCATTCATGATGGGAAGATGTAAACTGCTCTTTTGATGTGGAGAAGAATATCACAAAGAGATACCATGTATACTTCACGAATCTCAAGTTGAAGAAAATGTAGATGAAGATGTTTTTGAGATTATGGGAGAACCAATCTTTGATACTCATATTGATGGAGAGAATGATGTATTTAAGGCTAATGGTTAACCACTCTTTGATAGTTATTTGGATAAAGAGAAGATGATTTTGAAGTTGTTAGTAAGATGAACCAATTTTTTATACTGGTTATGTTGAACAAGATTATGTGGCTAGAGATAGTAGAGAGGATTTGGTTGTTAGGGTGTCTTATATGGCTCAATAGGCTGTTAAAGATGATTGGATGAGGAATAATATTTTTCAATCTACTTGGACCAATCTAAGAAAGGTGAAAATAGGTGCAAGAAGTGTAAACCCCGGAAATTTTCCACATTAGTACACTACTCTAAAGTAGAATGTACGAACTAGTTAGCAAACTTAGATTCCAATAAAAACCTAAGAATAGATCAATGCATTGAATTTGCTAGAAAAGGATCTAGAAATTGAATAAAGAACTTCTTTGACCTAATTGATACCAAAATACGAGATTTCGTATCCTGAATGGATAATTCAAGATATGATTAAAGAAAATCTAAATTTTCAAACCCGAAACTTGTTATACAAATAGATTAAGTAGAAAAATTTAAATATAGAGATTAAATGACTACTTTTGAACTCAAAAATGATTTGAGATTAGAACAATGAGTAGTAATGAGCCTATGCATGGATTTAAACCCTAAATTCAAGATTCCTAGATAGTATTAAAAGCTACTAATAAGATTTCATAATAGGTACAAAAAATTAAAGATAAATAGATAATTTAGCTTCTATATCAAATGTGATATTAAGTAGTTAATTAACTCTGCTTATAGAAAGGAAATGATAACCTAAAGATAAATCATTAGGATTATAAATACATAATAAAACCTTAAATTGATGTAATAACTAAGATCTAGACTTCAAATAAATAATTGAATCACACCATTGTTCTAATTAGGGTTTCCTTAAGTTATTGGAGCCTAAAACAAAAATTGACCTAATGAGTTTAGGAAACCCTAATCACGGGAGATAAAATTCTAAAAATAATTAATCATGTAAGTGATGTGCTATAATTAGTATTGAATTTATCAAAGCATCTTCTTATCCAGCAATGTACTGGCCTTATCTTGTAATATAGCATGAGTCAAGTGTCGATCCCGACAAAGATCTATTAACTACTAGACAATTATCAACTAATACTAATATCTAGGCAATTGATCTTTTAGATTAAGACTAAATTATCTAATTAAGTATCTACTATGAATGCAGTGAGCTTTTGAAGAGAGTGATATGTTAGAAAAATGTGGAAGGAGCAGAATCCACTTTAAACTATTGCCAATCAACTTGAAGTCATGTTATAATGATAATTAGATTCATGGATATTCATAAGAAATTGTAAAGATTTAAAAACAGAGTTAAAAACCTTTAAACCACAAAAACAATTCAATAGCTTCCGCTAAATAAATTATTCATGAATCAAAATTACAATTATAAACCTTCTGATTCTATAATTGACTAAATACTTTATATTAACATCCCCTAATTCCTTAGTAAAAATCAATATAAAATATTACATTAGTATTCATGGACAATTTCTAAATTAGATTAAACTCCGCCGCTTCCGCAATTGTAATTTAATCTCAATTTATGAATTCATATGAACCCTAATTTCCCTTCCGAGTTATTAGAATTCTTATACACTAAAGATATGATGAATAATCAGAAACTCAATACGAATATTTCATGATTCTATATCTTATAACATGGTTTCAAAGACATTTTAGCATGTTTAAAAGCTTCATCAACTTCCCCAAAAGGATTTAGCTACTCATGGATGATGATTCAATAATCAGATAAGAAATTGCAAATGATTTCATTATGATCAAAATATTCAGATATATGAATTGCATAAAAGAAAAAGATCAGATATCACCAATTCAATATATCAAAGCTTCACTTGCAAATTCTTGAAAAACTTCAATATCTCTTCAAAATCTCTATGAAATGCTAACTCTAATCTATGTATTGTAGTGTATTTCAAAGCTACTTGGATGTGGATTTCTTGGATGATTCTGAAAGTGAGGAGAAGACCCCCTATTTATAGGAAAAATTTCATGCAAGACATTAAATGAAATTTGCTATTTCACTTCGTACACCGGCAATTATGGATCCTACACCGGCAGCTTACAGGCGGCGTGTCTTCAATTTCTCCTTTGCGCAGGCAGTGCACTGGCAGCCTTCAATATCGGTTACACCTATAGGCTGCTTCTACGCCAGCGGCTTAGATGTAGATCTAGCCGGTGTATGTGATCAGAAATGAAGCGTTGGGCTGATTTATAACGAACGCCGTTCCAAAGCCAGCGACTTTAGCACCGGCGTAGATACTCCAATAGATTTGTCGCTTCAATTTCCTCTTATCCTTTGTTATCTTCATGTCTCTTCAGATCTTTGACCCACACTGCTCAACGGGCGGTGGCTTAAGAGCCGGCGTATCTTGTAACTCCTTCAAAGCTGGTGACTTTCCAATTCTGAGCTGCCGGCCTTCAATTACGCTGGCTTCTTCATCTTCTACGCCGACAGCTTTGAGGTAGCTTACAGTGTTGTTGGGTGAATATCTTGTAAAGCTGGCAGTGTTGGCAACGGTCTTGAGAGTAAGCCGTCTGAACGCCGGCGGCTTTGAAGTATGAATTGCCGGCCTTTACTTCAATTTTTCCCATTTTTGATTCAAAGTCTCTTGTTTTGATTTCTTTGTCCAAATTAGTCCTGAAACATGAATTTTAATTAAAACAAATATCCATTCTAGCTCTTGTGATCATCAATAAGTTATATAAAATATGATCTTATTAATTCCCCCACACTTGAACTTTTGCTTGTCCTTAAGCAAAATGAAGAACAAAATGAAATCTCTTATAAATAGTAAAATTTTCCCAATTTAATCACAATTTCTTTAACTTGTTTTTCTTATCTATTGCTCTAAACCATACCAATTTCTTGTAATTAGAGTAATATAATCAAAATTTAGGAGTTAATCCAAACAAAACAAGTTTTAATCTCACTTTATAACAAAAGAACCTTCTATTCAAAATAAATACTCAATCCACTAAGGAAAAATACTCATTTAAACTTCATTGGATTTCTAGTTTTTGTATATATATTCTAAGTAACACAAAATGAAGCATGTGGTATCTACTTTTTCCTTAGAATTCTCCTTCTTTATTATAAGTCTCCTTCCTTTGCATATTTGCATTCATTTTTCTTTTTCTTTCTCAAGCATTTATTTTCTTTTTGGGAGTTTTTGCCTCCATCTTTGCTTTTCAAAGCTCATGAATTGAACTTTTGCCATTCTTCCCTTCTCGTTACAGTGAGTTCATTGAGTCGGCACATCCCAGGCTCATCAGCTAAGTGACCAGGTTTCAAAATACCACTAAGAACTCTTCCTCACTTTAACATTCAAGTTCAGATACTCATAACTCAAAATTTCAAGTCACAGGAGTAGTGGCTATGCTTGTTTCTTTCTTTTTGAATGCAATAACAATATCAAAGACTTATTTTTATGAAGGATCACTAAGTTTAAAAGTTTCTTCTACTCTTTCACTAAGTGTTAAAATTCAAAAATATATACAAACTAAAATTTCCTAGAAGTAGACCTGTTTATTTTTCACAAAAGGACTCAACCAGCTCTTAAATTTCCAATTCCAAAGTTAAAAATAAAGTAAACTTGTTCTTTAAGGATTTTACAACTTAATTTTAACTTAGTAAACACAATCACAACAGCAGGTGAGTAAGATACTTTCATAAGTCAATTTTATTGATTTTCAGTCTTTACTTTGTACTATCTCCAATTTCAAGAGATTTTTGAAAAAAATTTAGCAGAATTTCTCATAATTTGCTTTCAAAAAAATACAAGTGGAGATTTTCAAATATAAATAACAGCAGACAAGACATATTCATCACTTCAATTCAACACTTCATTCAATTTTATCCCTTCCCCCACACTTCAACAAACAGTCCTCACTGTTTTGTTACAATTAATCATAGGAAAAGAATAAGAAATGAATTGGATACTTCCCTGAAGTCATTCGTTCATAGTCATCAAAATTTTGCATTGCAAGAGAATTTGCTTTGCTGGCTTTCCTGAAATCACTACAAAGAAAAACAAAAAAAAAAAAATAAAAGCAGAAATAAAAGCAGAAAAAATAATAAAGGAGTTCACCCACAGGAACTTAGGTACTCAACAAATATACAGGCCAATAAGAATAAAAATAATAAAGATCAAATGAGAGCTAGCAGGGTCTCTAGCTCTCTGGCCCCGGACTCTGTCTGCTGCTACCCTCAGAAGTTTGTCTCTGTGTGTCTCCTGGGCTGGCCGTGTGTGTGTGATCTGAACTGAGTCTATCTGTATGATGTAAACTGTGTCTAGACTCAGATGAAGTCTCGTATCTCATGCCAGCCCCTGTCTCTGGGCTAATGCAGCAGATGGCCGTCTTCAACGCCTCAAAGATAGTCTTCCTAAATTTCTTATTTTTCTTCCTTTCCTTCTCTTGACTATCCTTGAGCTCCTGGCTTTGGCGCTTCAACTCCTCAACATCTAGCCTGAGCTGGTCCATAGCATAAGCTGCTGAAGTGCCTGCAGGTGGAGGAGGAGCAGATGTGGATGGAATCTCAAATGGAGCATCTCCAGAAAAGATATCCTGGAGCTCGTCCTCCTCCAAAACCAGTGGCTGTGCTGCTCTGGGATTTTTCAGCAATCCCCAGCCTTGGAATGGTGCAGATGTGATCTTCTTGCACTTAAATACCTCATCATCTTGTGGAGGCTCAAAAATGTCCATCCCTTTCAGCAGTCTAGTGATGTAGCCTCCACAACACAGGCCTCGAGTCCTGGTATCATTTGCCTGCCGGTATATAAAGTTCGCTATCTCTACTCCAAGGTCAATCCTATAGCCTCAATAAGGCTAAACAAGTAAAACATGTCGAACGTAGTCACCTTGCTATGACTGGTCTTCTGCAACTCAGGTGTGTGCAAGAATATGGTGGAGCAGCTTGTGCTCAACAGTACGAAAAGACGTGGCCAGTGACTTAGAGGGGATAAAGTGCTCATTCGCTCTCTTTGGAGCAACTAACTGGAACCAGTATACCTCCTGGGTCATGTTGTCTGGCCAACTGTTTGGCAGATTCCTATTTTCTCTCTCATTATCATACAATCCCAGTATGTGGCCCATCTGTTTTAATTTAACTTCCCTGATCTGCCTGAATGCCTGTAACTGGAAAGTGGACTCCTCTCTGTCTGGGATGTTCTTCAGAGTAGACAAGAACTCAATCGTCAAGTTCTTGTATGCCGGCTCCCGAAAATCAAATAGTCGGATCCAAGCTGGATCCTGGACAATCTCTCTAATCTGGTCAATGATCCCAAATTCATCCAGCAGGCACCAATCTAAATACTGGGTATTTAAGAAATCCATCTTTACAAGCCTCTTCTTTCTATCTTTCGTGTACTGCTGACTAGACAGCAGATTTTGGTTCTGTGAACTCGATGTAGAGGCATCAGTCGTCCTTGGTCATTTTTGTCTTGAAGCCATTCCTGTAAATAAATTGATCTTAATTAGAAACGAGGAATGCACAATTTCAATGAAATTCTAATTTATGCCTAAAACTTGATTTTGAACAATTTTGATATCAAGGCATATACTTAGTGGAGCTATTGATCATGAAATTGAATGAAGCATTTACACTTGCAAAACAATATGAAAGCTGGCAGCTTAGGCTTATCAGCTCAGAATTGAACGTTGGAATTTCAAAATTTTCAAATAAAAACGTTTTTCAAAATTTCTTCATTAAAAGTCCAAAAACATTTTCATACTGAAATTTTCATCAAAATTGAGCACAATTCTAAATTCCAAGTTCAATTCGAGCAAATTTGAGCATAATGCAAGAATTTAAGCCACTAACTAGTATGAAAATTTTCTAATCCAGCAGCTGTAACATCAATTTCCAAAAACCCCAAATTCGAAATTTCATAAGCTCAAGAACCCTAATTTTCCAATCTAGCAGTAATCATGAATCTACACCTCATAGCTTGCAATAACAATATATGGAATGAAATCCACTTTCAACAGATCATCAACATCATCCAAGCAATCAATTTCGCAAAGAGCATAAATCTATATCAATGATAATCATCCAAACACAAATTGACAGATTTCATATAAACAATGCAATGTAATAGATTTGAACAGAGGATTAAGAGCAAGAATCTTTGAATTTACTTACTTGGAAGATGGATTCAACGCAATGAGATGTGGGAATGAGCTACGGATTTGTTGAGTAAGAGTAAGGAGAGTGAGTTGAGAGGAATGAGAAGAGAGAGAGAATCGTACCAGTTAAAAAGCAATCTGCAGATTGTACGCCGGCATTTCTGTTGTGTAAGCCGACGGCTTACAGCCAGTGTAACTTAAAAAAATACATACCGAGAGCATCAAGCTGGCAGCTTACCCATTTACATTGCCGGCTTATGTGAATACGCCGGCTAAAAGCTGCGGCTTATAATCCCAGGTGCCAGTTTTGATCGGGAATTCTCAAAAACCAAGAAATCTTGAATATACGCTGGCACTAAGCTGGCGGCCTTCACCTTCCCTTGCCGGTGTAAATGTTGTGCTTCCAGCGCTGCCACATAAGCCTACAGCCTTGACCTTTCCCTTGCTGGCTTCTTTTGCTGTGCTCACCTACTTCTCTACTGACCTTTATGCTGGCTTAAAGCTGGCAGCATTGAACCGGCTTTCCTTGTTTTTTCAGAGCTTGCTCAAGGCTGGCAGCCTTGAGCCGGCCTTTAGTGTTTTCCTCTTTTTTTTTTTTATCAAATATCACCGACCACACTAATAACTAAGTTAGTAAAAACAAAACAAATAAAACTATTCTAAAATTAGACATGGGTTGCCTCCCAAGAAGCGTTTAGTTTAAAGTCGCTTAGCCCGACTTTCCTGATCTGATTATGTTTCTTTGAGATTCGTGACAGTAGTAGTACTGTCAATATTTTCCCTCTCAAAATAATGTTTGAGCAGTTGCCCATTCACTTTAAAAGTCCGATCATCCTCAGTTTTTAATTCCACCGTGCCATATGGAAAAACTTTTGCAATCTTAAACGGTCCCGACCATCTTGACCGTAATTTTCCAGGAAACAACTTCAAACGAGAATTGTAAAGTAAAACTTTTTGTCTAGGCAAAAATTACTCGTTTGATGATGTTTCTATCATGCCATTTCTTTGCTCGTTCCTTATAGATACGAGCACTTTCAAATGCCTCATTCCTCCATTCTTCCAGCTGATTCAATTGAAGCAATCTGTTTTTACCTGCAGCTTTTTCATCAAAGTTAAGAAATTTTATGGCCCAATATGCCTTGTGCTCAAGTTCTATAGGAAGATGACATGATTTACCAAAAACAAGCATATATGGGGACATTCCAATAGGGGTTTTAAAAGCAGTCCTGTAAGCTCATAATGCATCATCTAATTTTGAAGACCAATCTTTTCTTGATGCATTAACAATTTTTTCCAAAATCCTTTTTATCTCTCTATTGAAACTTCAACTTGCCCACTAGTTTGTGGATGATAGGGGGTAGCCACTTTATGTGTAACACCATATTTTGCTAAAAGTTTTTCAAATTGCTTGTTACAAAAATGAGACCCCCATCACTAATTATAGCTCTGGGCACCCCAAATCTAGTAAAAATGTTCTTTTTCAAAAATTTTAAAACTACTTGGGCATCATTTGTTGTAAAGCAACAGCTTCAACCCATTTTGAAACGTAATCAACTGCCACAAGTATGTATTTATTTGAAAAAGATGAGAGAAAAGGACCCATAAAGTCAATCCCCTAAACATCAAAAAGCTCAATTACCAGAATATTGTTTTGTGGTAATTCATGCCGTTTAGAAATGTTACCTGTCTTTTGACGTTGAGCACATGACATAATGAAGTTCCTGCAGTCACGAAATAAGTTAGGCCAATAAAACCCAGATGATAACACTTTAGCTGCAGTCCTTTGAACACCAAAGTGTCCCCCTGCTTCTCTTGAATGACAGTGTTCTAAGATGCTCAGCTAATCAGATTTAGGTACACATCTTCTAATTATTTGGTCAGCACATTTTCTGAACAGATATGGTTCATCCCAAAAATATTGTTTACATCATGCAAAAACTTTTTCTTTTGAGGATAAGACAAACCATATGGGATAATCTTACTCACCAAATAATTCACATAATTAGCATACCATGGCAAATCTAGGATTTCTACTGCATGCAATTGTTCATCAAGGAACTTTTCATTAATGGGAATGTCTAAACTATCAGATTCAAGTCTAGATAAATGATCAGCAATTACATTCTCAATTCCCTTTTTATCTTTAATTTCAAGATCAAATTCTTGCATTTATAATAACCATCTAATCAACCTAGGTTTTGCATCAGCTTTAGCAAACAAGTACTTGAGAGCTGCATGGTCAGTGTAGACTATCACTTTAGAACCTATCAATAAGGCCTAAATTTATCACATGCAAAGATAACAGCTAAAAGCTCTTTCTCAGTAGTAGCATAATTTCTTTGGGCCTCATTTAGTGTTCCACTTGCATAGTATATAACATGAAAGATCTTACCTCGTCTCTGACCAAGTACCGCTCCAACCGCAAAGTTGCTGGCATCACACATGAGTTCAAAAGGAAGCTCCCATCTGGCGCAATGATTACTGGTAGAAATGAGCTTTTCCTTTAATGATTGAATGCCTGCAAACATTTGTCATCAAAATTGAACACCACATCTTTTTCCAGAAGTTGCAAGAGGTTTGGAAATCTTGGAGAAGTCCTTGATAAATCGTCTATAGAAGCCAGCATGTCCAAGAAAACTTTTGACCCCTTTAACATCGTGGGTGGTGGTAACTTCTCAATGTTCTCCACTTTGGCTTTATCCATTTCAATTCCTCTCGTAGAGATTTTGTGACCTAATACTATCCTTCTCTTACCATGAAGTGGCATTTTTCCCAATTCAAGATCAGATTGATATCTTTATATCTTTGAGAACCGAGGCTAAATTCTCTAGAAAAAGATCAAATGATTTTCCAAAAACTGAAAAATCATCCATAAAGATTTCAATGAAATTTTCAAGCATATTAGAGAATATAGCCATCATACACCTCTGAAACGTAGCAGGTGCATTGCAAAGTCCAAAGGGCATCCTCCTAAAGCAAAAGTGCCATTGGGACAAGTGAATGTTGTTTTCTCTTGATCATCGGGTGCAATGGAAATTTGATTGTATCCAGAATATCCATCAAGAAAACAATAATAGTCATGCCCTGCAAGTTTCCCAACATTTGATCAGTGAAGGAAGGGGAAAGTGATCCTTCGGGTGGCATCATTTAACTTCCTGTAATCAATACAAACTCTCCACCTAGTCACAGTACGAGTAGGAATCAATTCATTGTGCTCATTTTTACTACATCATACCACCTTTCTTCACTACCTGAACTGGACTAAACCCATTTACTATTAGAGATAGGATAGATAATACCTACGTCAAGCAGCTTCAGAACTTCTTTCTTGACAACCTCTTAACTGTTGGGTTAAGTCCTCCTTTGTGGTTGAACTGTAGGTTTACACTCAGCTTCCATAAGAATTTTGTGAGTACAAATCATAGGGCTAATACCCTTAATGTCTGCAATGGTCCATCCGATTGCTTCTTTGTGCTTTTTCAACACTTCAATCAACTGTTGTTCTTGTTCATTTGTCAATGCAGATGAAATGATGATTGGTAAAGTATCGCCACTTCCGAGAAAAGCATACTTCAGATGATCAGGAAGGGTTTAAGTTCCAAAGTAGGTGGTTGCATCAAAGATGGAACTTGCTTCTGCTCATTTGTACCCAATGTTCATAATATCTGGTTTTGATCATTGTACATTTTCCAGTATTTCTTCATCTCTTCATCACTCCAATTGTCCAAGTCTCTCAAGACGAATTCCATAGTCTCCACACCAGTTTTTCCTCAAGCAACTCAGAAACCAGCTCATCAATGGTATTGATGGTGTAAACAAGCATCAGTATCATCAAATTTCTTCATTGCCTCATAGACATTGAAAGTAACCTGTTCATCCATCACCCATAATGTAAGCTGTCCTTGTTCCACATCAATTAGTGCTTTACCCTGTTGCAAGGAACGGTCTGCCCAAGATCATGGGAACTTCCTTATCTTCATCCATGTCTAAGACCACAAAATCCACATGGAAAAAGAATTTGTCAACTTTAACTATGACATTTTCCATAATACCCTTAGGGTATTTTACACTTCTATCAGCAAGTTGCAAGGTTACATGTGTCTCCTTGCAATCTCCAAGTCCTAGTTTTTGAAATACCGATAAAGGCATTAAGTTGATACTTGCACCATAATCAATTAAAACTTTATCAAAATGACAATCACCAATGGTGCAAGGAATAGTAAAACTTCCTTGATCTCGAAGTTCAGTGAGCAGATTGCGTATATGTTTCTGTAGGATCATGGAACATTCTCCAGTGAGTATCACATTTCCATCAATCTTCCTCTTGTTGGATAGCAACTCTTTGATGAATTTCGCATAGGAAGGCATTCCTTAAATTACTTCTAAGAATGGAATGTTGATGTGCAGTTTCTTGAAAACATCGAGGAATTTTGAAAATTGCTCATCCAGTCTTTGTTGCTTTAATCTTCTTGGAAAAGGGATGAGAGGAACATATGATTTCACCTCAGGTGGTTTTTGAATAGTGTCCTCCACCTTTCTTTTCCCTTTGTTGTTTTGTGGTGGAATTTCCTCTTGATCCTCGATAGTTTCCTCAACTGGAGCAATCTCCTTACCACTTTTCAAGGTGATTGCATTTACAGACTTGGGATTCTACTCTGTGTTGCTTGGTAAAGACCCAGATGGTCTATTACTCACTTGCTGTGCAAGTTGATGGAGCTTCCCTTGCAAATCTTGAATGATTGCATTTTGATTACTAAATGAGTTTGTTGTAGTGACAATGAAATCCCTTAGTAATGCATCAATGGAGGATTGAATTTGCTGTTGAGGTGGGGCATTTCTTGCGTATCCTTGTCCTTGAAAACCAGGTGGTGGCTTTAGAACATTGGCATCATTCCGATATGACGAATTGGGATGATTCCGCATATTCAGATGATATGTGTTTCCAAAATTACCCTTTTGGAAATTTCCCACATAATTAAGTTGCTCATCATTTGATGATGATCCATGCGAACACTCGAAAGAAGAGTGTGGACCTGAGCAAATCTCACAACAAAACACTTGTTTTTTATTAGAAGAATTTGCAGTTGTGAGTTTACTTACTTGAGTGATGAGGGTTGCCATTTGAGCCTTGAGTTGTGATATATCTTCTTTGTCTTCCACAGATGCTACTTTAGATCTTGTTCTTTCACAACTCCAATTATGAGCCGCGGAAGCTAATTCTTCAATAATCTCACTAGCCTCCTCATATGTTTTTCTCATCAGTGATCCTCCCGATGTAACATCTACTAAGGACCTCAAAGCTTCATCAAAACTGAGGTAGAAATTTTCAATCAGTAGATTATCGGGTAAACCGTGGTGTGGACATTTTCTGACCGCCTCTTTGAATCTTTCCTAAGCATCATATAATGATTCACTAGGGAATTTGGTGAAGTTGGAGATCTCATTTCTTAATCTGGCGGTCCTTGCTGGAGGGAAGAATCTCTTTAGAAACTTCTTTGTCAGATGATTCCATGTAGTGATTGAATTTGGAGGTTGGGAATTGTACCATGCCCAGGCTTTATCCCTAAGAGAAAAAGGGAAAAGCTGTAGTCGGATGACTTCGTTTCTTACACCATTAAGTTTGACGGTGTTGGTGTACCGGAGAAATTTGGCAAGGTGTTCATCTGGCGTCTCATTCGGATATCCTCCAAATTGATGTGACTCAACCATTTGAATTAGGGATGATTTAAGCTCAAAGTTGTTAGCCTCCACAGTGGGCATTCTTATGGCTGGATCTTGAACAGTAGGCACTGTATAGTTCGAATTGCCCTTGGAGTGGGAGCAGCTGCTTGCAACTGGTTGTTGTTATCATTGTTTCCTTGTCCTTGATTTAGTACCATTGCTCCTCTTCTTTGGTTCTCTCTTCTCTGTTGATGCAAGGTTCTTTCAATCTCAGGGTCTAAGGGTAGAAGTCCAGAACTTCTACTTCTTCGCATAAAACCTGCAAAGAGAAAAGAAAAAAAATCAAAACTAACTTAAACCTAAACTACTAGCAAAGATGATGGTAGTATAATATTACTAAGATCCCCGGCAACGGCGCCAGAAAACTTGATGTGCTATAATTAGTATTGAATTTTTCTAAGCATCTTATCTAGCAAGTGTACTGGGCCTTATCTTGTAATATAGCATGAGTCAAGTGTCGATCCCACAGAGATCTATTAACTACTAGACAATTATCAACTAATACTAACATCTAGGCAATTGATCTTTTAGATTAAGACTAAATTATCTAATTAAGTATCTACTATGAATGCAGTGAGCTTTTGAAGAGAGTGATATGTTAGAAAAATGTGGGAAGGAGCAGAATCCACTTTGAACTATTGCCAATCAACTTGAAGTCATGTTATAATGATAATTAGATTCATGGATATTCATAAGAAATTACAAAGATTTAAAAACAGAGTTAAAAACCTTTTAAACCACAAAAACAATTCAATAGCTTCCACTAAATAAATTATTCATGGAATCAAAATTACAATTATAAACCTTCCGATTCTATAATTGACTAATACTTTGTATTAACATCCCCTAATTCCTTAGTGAGAAATCAATATAAAATATTGCATTAGTATTCATGGACAATTTCTAAATTAGATTAAACTCCGCCGCTTCCGCAATTGTAATTTAATCTCAATTTATGAATTCATATGAACCCTAATTTCCCTTACGAGTTATTAGAATTCTTATACACCAAAGATATGATGAATAATCAGAACTCAATATGAATATTTCATGATTCTAACTATCTTATAACATGGTTTCAAGATCATTTTAGCATGTTTAAAGCTTCATCAACTTTCCACAAAAGGATTTAGCTACTCATGGATGATGATTCAACAATCAATAAGAAATTGCAAATGATTTCATTATGATCAAAATATTCAGATATATGAATTGCATAAAAGGAAAAGATCAGATATCACCAATTCAATATATCAAAGCTTCACTTGCAAATTCTGAAAAACTTCAATATCTCTTCAAAAATCTCTATGAAATGCTAACTCTAATCTATGTATTGTAGTGTATTTCAGAGCTACTTGGATGTGGATTTCTTGGATGATTCTGAAAGTGAGGAGAAGACCCCCTATTTATAGGAAAAATTTCATGCAAAACATTAAATGAAATTTGCTGTTTCACTTCGTACGCCGGCAATTATGGATCCTATGCCGGCGGCTTACAGGCGGCGCGTCTTCAATTTCTCCTTTGCACAGGCAATGCACTGGCAGCCTTCAATATCGGTTACACCTATAGGCTGCTTCTACACCGGCGGCTTAGATGTAGATCTAGCCGGCGTATGTGATTAGAAATGAAGCGTTGGGCTGATTTATAACGAACGCCGTTCCAAAGCCGGCGGCTTTATCACCGGTGTAGATACTCCAACAGATTTCGCTTCAATTTCCTCTTATCCTTTGTTATCTTCATGTCTCTTCAGATCTTTGACCTATACTGCCCTAACGTCGGTGGCTTAAGAGACGGCGTATCTTGTAACTCCTTCAAAGCTGGTGACTTTCCAATTCTGAGCTACCGGCCTTCAATTACGCTGGCTTCTTCATCTTCTACGCCGACAGCTTTGAGGCGGCTTACAGTGTTGTTGGGTGAAACTCTTGCAAAGCTGGCAGTGTTGGCAGCGGCCTTGAGAGTAAGATGTCTGAACACCGGCGGCTCTAAAGTATGAATTGCCGGCCTTTACTTCAATTTTTCCCATTTTTGATTCAAAGTCTCTTGTTTTGATTTCTTTGTCCAAATTAGTCCTGAAACATGAATTTTAATAAAAAAAATATCCATTCTAGCTCTTGTGATCGTCAATAAGTTGTATAAAATATGATCTTATTAGTAAGTTTAAAAATTAAAGTTGTATTGTTTGATAATCCAAGTATTTTGTAGAATTCTATAAAAATATTTTTGTACAAAAACTCTTAAATATTAGCTAATTTGTATCCGTATGCTTATCAAACTATCCTAAAACTAAGTTAATTAACTAACTAATATTAATATGTGTAATAGTTGTTGTGTTGCCGGATGCAAATTGCTTCATCGGATGGCTTTGATTGCATTGAAAAAGGAGAACCAAAATTTGCTTCAATAATACACATTAAGTCAACAAAATCAACTTTAGAAGCCAATCAAACCTTGTCAACTCAACCCCACATTTATGACAATGAGAACAACTGATAAAAAAATAATAACTTGGAGGAAATTCGGATCAAATTTCGAGGGAAAACGCTGCAGCAAAGCTCCTTCTTTTGCTTTCTATATATATATGTTTAAGACACTTAATGTAGAAACAAACAAACGCTAAACACTCTCAAATTTTCCAGATCAAACGTACTCAAATCAATAGCCAATAAAACCTAAAAAAAAAAACAGAAATCAACTCGTCCAAAACAATCCAATTCGAACCAAGGAAAAATACAATACGAAAAGCAATTGAAACAAGCTCGAGGTGAATTAATGTAATTCGAATGGTTTTTCTTAAAAACTAAGGATTGGAACTGACTTTTGATAATCATAGGAAACATAATCAACACGAAAACAAGCTTTCGAATTCCATCGGATTGGCTCAACCAAGGTAAAATTCGAAACACCTAGTTGCACTTTACTAGAATCGAATTTAAGAATATATGCTTGTAGAAGCATTGGGAGTTGTTATATATATATATATATACAAGATATAGAAACACTTATGAATGGTTTAGGAATGTTTTTGCCGTAGAAAATTCAAGAAATATAAGCTGTTTCATCAGGAAAGATGATTAATAGTGCTAACACTGTCCATAAGCTGGCAGTGTAAACGTCCAATGCTGGCGGCTTACAAGGGTAGGCCGATGGTGTAGAGGCGACTTACATTGGAACAGAAGTTACGTAAAACTTATTTTCATGAAAAATGAACGAATACCGGCTATCTGGGATTATACGCCGGCGACGTATAGTCTAGCGTAGGTGGAACGCTGGCAGCCTTCAAGCCAGTGCACTCGATACGAAATAAATGTGAAACAAAGGAACGCTGGCACCTGGGTTTCAACGCCGGTGGCGTTGGAGCCAGCGTACACCCACAGTTCTTCTACTACGGGAAGTTTGTATTACATGAATAGAATATATATATATACACACAATAAATACTACTAAACATATTATATATATATATATGTTAACATAGAATTTTACTAAGTAGATAACTAAATATAATCGTTTAGAATAAATTTAAGTAATATTTGATAAATCTTAAAACCTAAAATTAGAGAAAAATATTAAGTGTTAATAACAACTATAAATAATCAAATATTTGTTCTTTGCAGATAAATAGGTAAAATGGAAATTGAAATAAGCTAAATTTACGAATAATGTGACTTCTAAAATTGACAAAATAGTTATACTAAATAAATTAGGAAAAACACGACGACACTAAGAAATATAAACAAATATGATTTACTATATTGAGTTAGGTATAGAATAACATAAAATTAGTATTAATCACTACAAAACTTGATAAATATCAGATTAGGACACTAGACACGTATAGGAATTTAGCTATATAATCTATATTACATTGATGAATACTTTATTCATCTCTATAGGTGATTTTGATACCTAGAAGATCTTTCGGCAGATTATTACGATTAAGTCACCATGAGCAGGTGAGTAATTCAGTCATATTATACTATTTTTGCTTGTAAATAGCTGAACATGTAATGCAAAAACAATCAAATGAATGTTTTGTTGGAAATATGTTGTGATATGATTGTATGATTGCTAATCTACTATTACAAAAGTGATAATACACTGATATGATGATATGAAGTAGTATGATGATGATTGTGTGTGATGTATGATCACCATGAAATTGAATAAGAACTATTGACTTATGAAAATAATCTAGTCATGCATTGCACGTACTGCATTATTGCATATATAAACGAGTGACAGCCAACTACATATTAATATTTTGGTTCTCTGTTATCGCTTGGTTTTTTTAAAGCGTTAGTTCTTCCAAGGTTTTTTTTGTTCCGTTGGTTCTATGAGAACTAAGTGGCAATGAAGAACGCCGCCCGTAGTATCACTTTAAAATGATTAATACTTAGGGAGTTTCTAAGAATGGATACAGGAAATGGTCAGTTAAAACTATTATATTTAAAGTGATAACCCTAAGACGAGAAATCATTGATTTTCCTGTAAACTTAGTCTCTCCTAGGTAGGTGGGTCATAAAGTAAATGTTCTTCAACCTAAAAAGAGGGCATAAATCTTTTTCTTGTTTGGATTTTAGATCATCCAAGCTTGTATTTGAGCTATGATTGAGTGATTGCATTACATATGATTTGTTTAATAACTTGTTTGATTGTGTACTATGTCTAGTTATTCACTGAGCTGTGGTTTTGCTCATACTCTAACAGTCTTTTCAGTTTACACTTCGACCTGGTTGGTCACTTCCAGGAATATGGCTCCGGTAAGAGCTTAAGAGCTGGAAGTCTATGGTTCTACTTGGGATTAATGGTATGTTTCCTAGAATAGATTAGCTAGTGCTATTTTATCAGTTATGAACTACAAGAAAACTATATGGTTTGTAATAGTTTGGTGATACTTTATGATTAAGATAGTAGTTATTTACTAATTTATTTCTTACATGTATTTATCATTTCTTATCGAAGCAACCAAAAGATCCTATTGTTTGAAAAACCTGTCACTTTCTAAAGGTAATCTAGTGATAGTATTCAAGTGTGACTTGTCTACTTCTACTAGGGTGCCCTCGGGGCGTGACAAGAAGTGTGCAAAACAAATCGGAAATCAACCAGCATGGGTCGACTGGCCAAGGTTGGATCAATTTGTCTAAGGCTTGTATGATTAATTCCAAGTGGATCTTGCACAGCACAATGAAAATTCGAGGGCAAATTTTGTCCAAGGAGAATGATGTAGTTGTTGATGATGATGTGATTAATACTTTTTAAATGTCTTTTAATAGTTTTAAATTTGATATTTAATAGATTTTTATTAATGTAATTTAATAGGAATTTTCAGTTTATTTTTAATCTTTTTTTCTTTATTTAATACCATTTAATGTCATCCTTTTTTTAGTCTTTTCCTATTTGGAAACCATTAGGCTTACTTATAAATGTACACCTTATGACAATGAAAATAATATTTATCATATTTTTCAGTAAAAATTTCAAAGCCATCATTCCTCTTTTTCCTAAATTTCAAATTTTTGCATAAAGTTTCAATTTTTATGCCATTATCCTAAGTATTCCTAGAATTAATAAGCTACTGAAGATCATTGTTTCGAGTATTCCTACAATAAAAAAAAAATTATGTTATTTCCAAATTCTTTTCGTTGGTATGAGTTGATTGACCAATGTTCAATTGATTTGTTTGAGGCATGTGTAGTTAATTTCAAGCGATTCTTGCATGGCATAGTAAAAATTCAAGGACGAATTTAATCCAACCTATGCGATGGTTAATAATGATGCAATTAATATTCTTCCAATATCTTTTAATAGTATTTAATTAGATATTTAATAGTGTTTCATTAATAGGTTTGAATAGGTTTTTTTTTTTCCTAAGTCAAGTTAATAGGATCTTTTTTTTTTCTTTTCCTTTTTAAATATCATTTAATGTCATTTAATAGAATGTCTGTTTTAGTCTTTTTCCTTTTTGGCAGCTTTCAAGATTGCTACTTAATGGCAATGAGAATATCACTTATCATCAGAAATAGAAATTTGAGCTGTTTTGCTCTATTTTCCCAAAATCTTTGAATTGTTCAATTGATATTCAAATTTTGGATGTCAACTATTTAGGTATTTGCATAATCAATAGATAATTGAAGATCGCTTGTCGAGTATTTTAAGAACCAATGGAGCGTGATATAAATTTAATACCTTTCATTATATCAGAGTACCAGTGCTTTTAGTGAAAAAGAAGGATAGACGTATGAAAACTATGTATAGGCTATCAAGAATTGAATTGGGGGTAAAAAAAAAGAAATTCACTACTAGAATCGATGACTTGTTTGATCGACTGAATGGAGCTTAGGTATTTTCCAAGATTGATCTAAGGTCAGGATATCATCAACTAAGGATTAAAGTAGAAGATATACGAAAAAAAACAACATTTATGAGCAAGTATGTGCACTATGAATTCTTAGTTATGGCCTTTGGTCTTACTAATGCACCAGTAGCTTTCATGGATCTCATATATAGGGTTTTTAAGGAGTATTTGGATAAATTTGTGGTTATCTTCATTGATGACATTTTGATATACTCAAAGAATAGGGAAGAACATGAAGAAAGATTAATTTTGAGTAAACTATAGAAAGAGAGGTTATATGCCAAATTCAAGAAATGCAAATTCTGGTTAAAGTAAGTGGCTTTCCTAGGTCACATAATCGATAAAGGTGAGATAGTTATGGATCCTGAGAAGGTGAAGGCAATTGTAGGCTGGCCTACTCTTAAGAATGTGATAGAAGTTAGGAGTTTTCATGGATTGGCAAGGTATTATAGAAGATTTGCAAAAGGATTCTAAAAAATTGAAGGACCTTTCACTAGGTTTGTAAACCCCTCAATTTATAGGGTAAAGTTGGAATAAGCCCGAATCTTAATCGAACCAGAATTTCAAAAGTCAACTATGATCAAGATAATCTAGTAGTTTGAACTTTGGCAATCCCACGTTTGAAACCTAAGAACAATAGAAATAAGTTAATAGTGGATTATAGTTCAAAATAATATAAGATAGCTTAAAAAGATTAGATTTGTCAAAATTTGATTCGTTTTGAACTCGTACGAGATCAGTTCCTGAAGAACGTGTTGCGGTGCCCGGAATAGTAAAAATATTCCGATAACACCAAAAGACTTGTAATTATACAAGGATTTCAAAAATATTAGTTCTGTAATTTTTCGGTAGATAAAAATTCAAATATAGTATATTTACACGTATTTTCTTTAGTACCTGTAATTTAATTGTCTAATGTACTATTGCTATTATTTATTACTATTCATTTATCTATACTTTTCTTTATAACCTACTTCTTACAATCTACACACCTCTTATTACATTTTACATTTCCAATATAACCTTTTACTAAACTTCTCTTACACTTTTCTTCTAAAAGTAATTTTTAATTACTCTTCTTTTTCATGCCAACTATTTTCTTTTCTTTTTTATTTATTTAATTTACTACAATTTTCCTTCAACTTTATCTATAAATACCCATTTGCTCCTTAATTTCTTATACAATTTTCTTTTACCATAACAAAACTCTACCAAAATCATTTCTCAACTTTTCTTTCTAATTTTTCTCTCCCAAAAATTTCTTCACAGCTCTCTTTTCTTCCTACACTATCACCATCTCTATGCAACTATCAAAGCTTTCTTTCTTCCTCCATCTTCACATTATCTTAGGTAAAATTTCTAATATTTATCCTTCATGTCATGTAACTTAACATGACCATAATGTATGTTTCCTAAAGTAGACAAACACACTTTTCAAAATTTTAACATGAAAGCTTTAGTTTAGAACTTAAACTAATAACTCTTTGTTTTATAAATCTCTCATAAAAACTTATTTATAAGAAATTTTTACCGTCTTTATAACAAATATTAAGAACCAGACAAGTTTTCAAAGTTAAGGAAAAAAAATCAACTCACTAGATTTGTCACGCTCCAAAGGGTACCTTAAACACGATAGTCTGCCATACTCAATATTAAAGTTTAAGTACGACTACCTCCATCATCCCATAAGCTTCGATACCGGGTGTAAGGCATACATTCATGATCATAGCAGACCAACTTTGAAACAAAGTTGTTTAAGAAGACATTCATATAACAGTTTAAGAATGGAAATCATAACATAATAACTTGCAATAGGAAATTATATAAAGGTCTTACAATCATCAAAGGGGCATACCCCCACTAAAAGGTACAATTCATCATATAGTCCAGTGAAGCCTAAACAAAATAATCACAAGGAGATTTACTTAGAAGTCTAAGTCTACATCTAGTCTTCAACTTCTTCCAAAAACTCCTTAAGCCAAAAGGTAATACTTGAGAAAAATACTCCTAAGGCTTCAACCATAAATGGGGAAACTGCAAGAGATATCTATAAGGGGGTAAGCTTCTTTGCTTAGTGAGAATTAAATCCACATATAAAGTACTCAAAAATCAATAATTAACCAAGTTGTTTAATTAAGCATATGAGATGCAAGCAATCATGTGAGCAAACAATACATACGATTTTCCGAGAATCATATGTTTGAATGGATTTACCCCTCCATTCGATGGTTTGGTGTTCTAGGCAACGAAGCCATAGTTTGCAAATGATATGTTTTTGTAGTTTTATATAGATTTGTACCAATCGCTAAAATGTAGTTGATTCGGGTGCCCACTCACCATATTACAAACAATCAAAGTCATAGATTATGATTTCGGGTCCTCGACCTCATGACTATGCTCTTGTCTTACCAAGGATATAGTAATGAAAGCAATGTAATTCACTACGTGTCATGCATGTATAATTTAATTTAAGTAACCATGGCATATCATTAATCATTTAATAAGTGGCCATAGAATTTGTAGACGATCAATACTAAACTAAATCATACAATGCTTAGTTAATAATTCCCGCTTCGATATACTTATCATAATTTCAACCACGTAAATAAAACACATGTGCTTTTATATTTTATCGTTTCCTAAATCTAGTTTCACTAAGCTACAAGCAAATACATAAGTACAATTGTGAGAATTTGAACTCACTCGGCCATATCAGAAGCTCCTTAGTCAAAATAGTCCTTCAAGTAGCGTAGCTCGGACTCCACATCACCTATACAAAAGAAATACCCGAAGTGAGTATTTCTTGGAAGATCTACTTAAACTTGCAACTCTATTCAACTAAATTCGTTAATATTTGCATAGAGTGAAATTCCAACTCAAAATGGCCATAAGTTGCTCATTTTAACTAGGAATTTCATATATTATATACCGATTTCTACCTACTCGAATAGATCTATCCATTTCTAATGTTGTTTCTTACATATAAGGTCAATCGAGGTGTTGTTAAACACCTTGGTACTCATTCAAAACGAATATATCCAGATTTTTACAAAATAATTTTCCAACTCAACTTTATTCAAAAATCCTTTAGCAAAAATATAGATATGTATATATAATTGAAAAATCCTTTGTGTATATATATAAGCTCACTTTATATGCAAAAATTTATAATAGTACTGTCCTAACAATTATTTTCATAAAACAATTCATCTTAAAGTATTAAAACTTAAACTTGACAAATTCCTTTTCAAAGTAATTTGAAGAAACTTTATATTTTCCTAGGTTATTATAAATGAGTATATTCTTATTTTGTTTTTCTTATTCCTTTTTCTGAAACAAATAAATTTTTCCTTTAACTTTGGTCTTTCACAATTTTTACTTCTGGTTAAAAAAGAACAAAGTTATCAAAAGTTTATTTATTGATAACCTATTTATAAATTTTCCTTTAGAATGGTTTTAGAAAATGATTCTTTTCTTCTTATATTCGTATTTATTAGCTCTAAAAAAAAATAAATAAATTTTTGTTTCTAAAACTTGGTCTTTTATTTCCTTTACCAATTTTATTTGAAAAGAAATTATCTTTATTGATAATATCTTTTTTTTTATCTTTTTATATTCTTGTTATTGCTTTAAAAATAGGATCCTTCTTTAGAAAGTTGAAAATCATTATTTTTAAGTGGGTTTATAAATTTATGGCTTGATTTTATTTTAATTTTAAAAACTAGTTTGCTTCTTGTTTTTGTTATAGAGTTCGAAAAGAGTTTAATCTTAAGCTTTTTGTGAAAACTTTGAATACCAAAAAAATATTTTACTAAGACTTATGTTACCATATTATGAACAGAATGTGTTTATTTCTTATATTCCCCTAGTAAAACTATCTTTGTTATTTGAGAAAACTTGAGAAAATGTTGTATGGTTCTATTGCTATGTTGTTGATGATAACTCCTTTATTTAGTGATAAGTCACATAATAGAAAATTTAGTTTAAGTTCCTTTATTAAAGAAAAATTATACTTTAAATTTAGTTGAGATGATATCATTATGTAGATGCATGTATTATGAGCATGTAGTATTGATAAGATCATATTTTGTACAAATCTTGATAATCAATTGAGCTAGAATGAATATTTGTTTTGATTAAATTTTATGTTTCAGGACTAATTTGGATAAAGAAATCAAAACAAGTGAATTTGAATTGAAAAGAGGAAAAATTGAAGTCAAGGCCGGCAATTCATCATTGAAAGCCGCCGGCTTTTAGACGGCGTAAAATCCAAGGCCGTTGCAGCACAGCCAGCTTTGCCCAGCACAAGTTAAACAACATTCAAAGCCGCCTCAAAGCTGCCGGCGTAGAAGATGAAGAAGCCAGCGTAAATGAAGGCCGGCAGCCCAGAACTGAAACATCACCAGCTTTGAAGGAGTTACATTTAAGCCGGCATGAAAGCCGCCGGCCTTGAGGCAGTGTACATGGAAGAATTGAAGAGACATGAAGATCCAACACTTGAAGGAAAATGAAGCAACACATCTGTTGGAATGCCTACGCCGGTGTCAAAGCCGCCGGCCTTGGACGGCGTTCGTTATAAATCTGCCCAACGCTTCATTTCTGACTACATACGCCGGCTAGATCTACGTTCAAAGCCGCCGGCGTTGAAGCGGCCTACATTGTAACAGATATTGAAGGCTGCCAGTGCACTGCCTGCGCAAAGGACAATTTGAAGATACGCCGCCTGTAAGCCGCGGCGTAGGATCCATAACGGCCGGCGTACATTGAGAAACAGCAAAGTCATTAAATGTTTTTCACGAAATTTTTCCTATAAATAGGGGGTCTTCCCCTCATTTCAGAATCATCCAAGCAACCAAATATCCAGTACTACAAGTAGCTTTAGAATATTTAGAATAGGCATTTCATAAGAGATTTTGAAGAGATTTGAAGTTATACAAGATTTGCAAGTGAAGCTTTAGTATTTTGAATTGGTGATTTCTAATCTTATTCTTTTTATGCAATTCATATACTTGAATATTCTGATCATAATGAAATCATTTGCAATTTCTTATTTGATTGTTGAATCATCATCCATGAGTAGCTAAATTCTTTTTGTGGGAAGTTGATGAAGCTTTAAACATGCTAAGATGATTTTTGAATCCATGTTATAGATATTTAGAATCATGAAATATTCATATTGAATTCTGATTATTCATCATGTTTTGGTGTATAAGAATTCTAATAACTCGGAAGGGAAATTAGTGTTCACATGAATTCATAAATTGAGATTAAATTGCAATTGCGGAAGCGGCGTAGTTTAATCTAGTTTAGAAATTATCCATGAATATTAATGCAATGTTTTATGTTGATTTCTCACTAAGGAATTAGGAGATTTTAATATAAAGTATTAGTCAATTATAGAATCGGGAGATTTATAATTGTAATTTTGATTCCACTAATGATTTATTTAACGGAAGTTATTGAATTGTTTTGTGGTTTAAAAGGTTTTCAAACTTTGTTTTTAAATCTTGATAATTTCTTATGAATGTTCATGAATCTAATTATCATTATAACATGAGTTCAAGTTGATTAGCAATAGTTTAAAGTGGATTCTGCTCCTTCCCACACTTTCATCATATCCCTCTCTTTAAAAGCTCATTGCATTTCATATAGATAATTAGTTAGATAAGTTTAACTTAATCATCAATTGCCTAGATATTAGTATTAGTTGATAATTGTCTAGTAGTTAGTAAATCCTTGTGGGATCGACACTTTATTCATGCTATATTACAATAGAAGACCTAGTGCGCTTGCTAGAAATATGCTTTAAAATTCAATACTTATCACAGCACATCAAGTTTTCTGGCGCCGTTGCCGGGGATTTATTAATATTAGACTAACTTCAGCTTTGCTAGTAGTTTAGGTTTAAATTTAGTTTGAAATTTTTCCTTTTCTCTTTGCAGGTTATATGCGAAGAAGTAGAAGTGCTGAAATTCTACCTTTAGATCCAGAAATCGAAAGAACCCTGCGACAACAGAGAAGAAGGAACCAAAGAAGAGGAGCAATGGCCGAAAATCAAGATAACAACAACCAATTGCAACCAGCTGCTCCAAGGGCAATTCGAGACTATACGGTGCCTACTTCAAGATCCCGCCATACGAATGCCCACTGTGGAGGCAAACAATTTTGAGCTTAAACCGTCCCTAATTCAAATGGTTGAATCACATCAATTTGGAGGATATCCAAATGAGACGCCAGATGAACACATTGCCAAATTTCTTCAATACACCAACACTGTCAAACTCAATGGTGTAAGAAACGAAGTCATCCGACTTCAGCTTTTCCCTTTCTCTCTTAGGGATAAAGCTTTGGCATGGTACAACTCCCAACCTCCAGATTCAATCACCACATGGGCTGATCTGACAAAGAAGTTTTAAAGATTTTTCCCTCCAGCAAGAACCGCCAGATTAAGAAATGAAATTTCCAACTTCACCAAATTCCCTGGAGAATCATTATATGATGCTTGGGAAAGATTCAAAGAGGCGGTCAGAAAGTGTCCACACCATGGTTTACCCGATAATCTACTAATTGAATTTCTACCTCAGTCTTGATGAAGCTTTAAGGTCATTAGTAGATGCTACATCGGGCGGATCACTGATGGGGAAGACATATGAGGAAGCTAGTGAGATTATTGAAGAATTAGCTTCTGCTGCTCATAATTGGAGTTGTGAAAGAACAAGGTCTAAAGTAGCATCATTGGAAGATAAAGAAGATATCTCACAACTCAAAGCTCAAATGGCTACTCTCATCACTCAAGTAAGTAAACTCACAACTACAAATACTTCCAATAAAAACAACAAGTGTTTTGTTGTGAGATTTGCTCAGGACCACACTCCTCTTTTGAGTGTCCACATGGATCATCTTCAAATGACGAGCAGCTCAATTATGTGGGAAATTTCCAAAAAGGCAATTTTGGAAACACATATCATCCGAATATGCGAAATCATCCAAATCTTTCATATCGGAATGATGCCAATGTTCTAAAGCCACCACCTGGTTTTCAAGGACAAGGATATGTGAGAAATGCTCCACCTCAACAGCAAATTCAAACATCCACTGATGCATTACTGAGGGATTTCATTGTTACCACAACAAATTCACTCAACAATCAGAATGCAATCATTCAAGATTTGCAAGGGAAACTCCATCAACTTGCACAGCAAGTGAGTAATAGACCATCCGGGTCTTTACCAAGCAACACGGAGGAGAATCCCAAGACTGTAAATGCAATCACATTGAGAAGTGGAAAGGAGATTGCTCCAGTTGAGGAAACTACTAAAGATGAAGAGGAAATTCCCCACAAAACAACAAAGGGAAACGAAAGATGGAGGAAACTATTCAAAAACCACCTGAGGTGAAATCATATGTTCCTCCCGTTCCTTTTCCAGGAAGATTAAAGCAACAAAAGCTTGATGAGCAATTTTCAAAATTCCTGGATGTTTTCAAAAAGCTGCACATCAACATTCCATTCTTAGAAGTAATTCAAGGAATGCCTTCCTATGCCAAATTCATCAAGGAATTGCTGTCTAACAAGAGGAAGATTGATGGAATGTGATACTCACTGGAGAATGTTCCATGATCCTTCAGAAACAAACAACCAGTCTGCCCACTAAGCTCCGAGATCAGGGAAGTTTTACTGTTCCTTGCACCATTGGTGATTGTATTTTGATAAAGTTTTAATTGATTCTGGTGCAAGTATTAACTTAATGCCTTCATCTATATTTCAAAAACTAGGATTAGGAGATTGCAAAGATACACATGTAACTTTACAACTTGCTGATAGAAGTGTAAAATACCCTAGGGGTATTGTAAGAATGTCCTAGTTAAAGTTGACAAATTCTTTTTCCTGTGGATTTTGTAGTGCTTGACATGGATGAAGATAGGGAAGTTCCCATGATCTTGGGCAGACCGTTCCTTGCAACAGGAAAAGCACTATTGATGTGGAACAAGGGCAACTTACATTACGGTGATGGAAACAGGTTACTTTCAATGTCTATGAGGCAATGAAGAAATTTGATGATGCCAATGCCTGTTACACTATCAATACCATTGATGAGCTGGTTTCTGAGTCACTTGAGGAACAAACTGGTGTGGAGACTATGGAGTCTGTCTTAAGACGTGGACAATTGGAGTGATGATGAAGAGGAAGAAGAGAAATGGAAGATGTACCAATGATCAAAACCAGATATTATGAATCTTTGGGTACAAATGAGCAGAAGCAAGTTCCATCTTTATGCAGCCACCAACCTTGGAACTAAACCACTTCCTGACCATCTGAAGTATGCTTTTCTTGGAATTGGCGATACTTTGCCAATTATCATTTCATCTGCATTGACAGATACACAAGAACAACAGTTGATTGATGTGTTGAAAAAGCACAAGGAAGCAATCGGATGGACCATTGCTGATATCAAGGGTATTAGCCCTACTATTTGCACTCACAAAATTCTTATGGAAGCCGAGTGTAAACCTACAGTTCAACCACAAAGGAGACTCAACCCGACACTTAAAGAAGTTGTCAAGAAAGAAGTTTTGAAGCTGCTTGACGCAGGTATCATCTATCCTATCTCTGATAGTAAATGGGTTAGTCCGGTTCAAGTAGTGCCAAAGAAAGGTGGTATGACTGTAGTGAAGAATGAGCAAAATGAATTGATTCCTACTCGTACTGTGACTGGGTGGAGAGTTTGTATTGATTACAGGAAGTTGAACGATGCCACTCGAAAGGATCACTTTCCACTTCCCTTCATTGATCAGATGTTGGAGAAACTTGCAGGGCATGATTATTACTGTTTTCTTGATGGATATTCTGGATACAATCAGATTCTATTGCACCCGATGATCAAGAGAAAACAACATTCACTTGTCCTTATGGCACATTTGCCTTTAGGAGAATGCCTTTTGGACTTTGCAATGCACCTGCTACATTTCAGAGGTGTATGATGGCTATATTCTCAGATATGCTTGAGAATTTTATCGAGATCTTCATGGATGATTTTTCAGTCTTTGGAAAGTCATTCGATCTATGTCTTGAGAATTTAGCCTCGGTTCTACAAAGATGCAAAGATACCAATCTGATCCTGAATTGGGAAAAATGCCACTTCATGGTTAGAGAAGGGATAGTGTTGGGTCACAAAATTTCTGCGAGAGGAATTGAAGTGGATAAAGCCAAAGTGGAGATTATTGAGAAGTTACCACCACCCACGACTGTTAAAGGAGTCAGAAGTTTTCTTGGACATGCTGGCTTCTACAGACGATTCATCAAGGACTTCTCCAAAATTTCGAGACCTCTTTGCAATCTTCTGGAAAAAGATGCGGTGTTCAATTTTGATGAGAAATGTATGCAGGCATTCAATTTATTAAAGGAAAAGCTCATTTCCACACCAGTGATCATTGCGCCAGACTGGGAGCTTCCTTTCGAACTCATGTGTGATGCCAGCGACTTTGCAGTTGGAGCGGTACTTGGTCAGAGACGAGGTAAGATCTTTCATGTTATATACTATGCAAGTAGAACACTAATGAGGCCCAGAGAAATTATGCTACTACTGAGAAAGAACTTTTAGCTGTTATCTTTGCATGTGATAAATTTAGGCCTTATTGATAGGTTCTAAAGTTGTAGTATACACTGACCATGCAGCTCTCAAGTATTTGTTTGCTAAAGCTGATGCAAAACCTAGGTTGATTAGATGGGTTTTACTACTGCAAGAATTTGATCTTGAAATTAAAGATAAAAAGGGAACTGAAAATGTTATTGCTGACCATTTGTCTAGACTTGAATCTGATAGTCTCGACATTCCTATCAATGAGAAGTTCCCTGATGAACAGTTGCATGCAGTAGAGATTCTTGATTTGCCATGGTATGCTGATATTGTGAATTATTTGGTTAGTAAGATTATCCCATATGGTTTATCATATCCTCAAAAGAAAAAGTTTTTGCATGATGTAAAATACTATTTTTGGGATGAACCATATCTGTTTAAAAAATGTGCTGACCAAATAATTAGAAGATGTGTGCCTGAATCTGATCAGCTTAGCATTTTAGAACACTGTCATTCAAGGGAAGCAGGAGGACACTTTGGTGTTCAAAGGACTGCAGCAAAAGTATTGTCATCTGGATTTTATTGGCCTAACTTGTTTCGTGACTGCAGGAATTTCATTATGTCATGTGCTCAATGTCAAAGGACAGGTAACATTTCTAAACGACATGAATTACCACAAAACAATATTCTGGTAATTGAGCTTTTCGATGTTTGGGGGATTGACTTTATGGGTCCTTTTCCCTCATCTTTTTCAAATAAATACATACTTGTGGCAGTTGATTATGTTTCAAAATGGGTGGAAGCTGTTGCTTTACAAACAAATGATGCCCGAGTAGTTTTGAAATTTTTGAAAAAGAATATTTTTACCAGATTTGGTGTGCCCAGAGCTATAATTAGTGATGGGGGGTCTCATTTTTGTAACAGGCAATTTGAAAAACTTTTGGCAAAATACGGTGTTACACATAAAGTGACTACCCCCTATCATCCACAAACAAGTGGGCAAGTTGAAGTTTCTAATAGGGAGATAAAAAGAATTTTGGAAAAAACAGTTAATGCATCAAGAAAAGATTGGTCTTCAAAATTAGATGATGCATTATGGGCTTACAGACTGCTTTTAAAACCCCTATTGGAATGTCCCCATACATGCTTGTTTTTGGTAAATCATGTCATCTTCCTGTAGAACTTGAGCACAAGGCATTTTGGGCTATAAAATTCCTTAACTTTGATGAAAAAGCTGCAGGTAAAAAGAGATTGCTCCAATTGAATCAACTGGAAGAATGGAGAAATGAGGCATTTGAAAGCGCTCGTATCTATAAGGAACGAGCAAAGAAATGGCATGATAGGAACATCATCAAACGAGAATTTTTCCTGGACAAAAAGTTTTACTTTACAATTCTCGTTTGAAGTTGTTTCCTGGAAAATTACGGTCAAGATGGTCGGGACCGTTTGAGATAGCAAAAGTTTTTCCATATGGAGCGGTTGAATTAAAAACTGAGGATGATCGAACTTTTAAAGTGAATGGGCAACTGCTCAAGCATTATTTTGAGGGGGAAAATCTTGACAGTACTACTACTGTCATCAATCTTAAAGAACCATGATCAGGTCAGGAAAGTCGGGCTAAGCGACTTTAAACTAAGCGCTTCTTGGGAGGCAACCCATGTCTAATTTTAGAGTAATTTTTATTTGTTTGTTTTTACTAACTTAGCTATTAGTGTGGCAGGATAGATTAAAAAAAAAAATTCAAAAGGTTGAAGGCCGGCTCAGAGCTGCCAGCCTTGAGCAGCTCTGAGAAAACAAGGAAGGCCGGCTCAAAGCCGCCGGCTTATTGCCGGCGTAAAGGAGTAGGTGAGCACCGCAAAAGAGGCCGGCAGTGGAGAGTTGAAGGCCGCTTTTTATGCCAGCGTATGAAACACAAGATTTAGGCCGGCTTGGGAAGGTCTAGGCCGCCGGCTTATATGCCGGCGTTGGAGTACAAGATTTACGCTGGCAAGGGAAGGTGAAGGCCGCCGGCTTAAGGCCGGCGTATATTGCAGATTTCTTGAATTCTGAAATTTCCCGATGAAGGCCGGCATCTGGATTTAAAGCCGCCAGCTTTATGCCGGCGTATCCATTTAGGCCGGCAGCGTAAATCGATAAGCGGCCAGCTTTGAGCTCTCGGTATGTAATTTTTTCACTTACACTGGCTTAAAGCCGCCGGCTTACATTGCAAAATGCCGGCGTACATTGTGCAGAAGCTTAAAAACAGGTACGAATCTCTCTCTCTCTTTCATTCTCTCATCCTCATTTCCTCTCAATCACTCTCAAATCAACAAGTTCCCTCCTAGTTCATCAATCCATTGCGTATAATCCAGCTGATCAAGTAAGTGAATATCACCTTTGCTCTTAGTTTTCGATCTAATCCATTATATTACATATATGTTTGTCCAATCTGATGATAAATGGGTTTTTGCTGAAGAATGTGATATTCAGTTCAAGTTTGATTACTTTGATGATGTTTAGATTAAGCTGCACTTTGTTCCATATATGTTTACATTTGATTGATCAATCTGTTGATCATTGTGCTTCAATTAATCCATGATTGCTGCTCAGATTATGAAAATTAGGGTTCTTGAGTTATGAGGATTTCAATTTCGAATTTGGGGTTTTCAGGAGATGATGTTATAGCTGCTGGATTTGTAATTCTATATACTACTTAGTAGCTCCAATTACTTGCATTGTGTCAAATTGTTAGAATTGAACTTGGAATTGGATTTGTGCTCAAATTTTGCAACAATTTCAGTATAAAATTGATTTTGGGACAAAAAGGGAAAAATTTTTGAAAAGCAATTTTATTTGAAAAATTCCAACGTTCAATTCTGAGCTGGCAAGCCTAAGCTGCCAGCTTTGATAAGTAATATGCAAGTGTAAATAATCAATGCAATTCATTAATTAATTGGTTTTAATTAGTTATATGTATTGATATCCACAATGTTTAAAAACATGTTTTAGGCATATATCAGAATTTTACATTCCTTAATACTAATTGAAATCAAATTATTTGCAGGAATGGCCCCAAAACAAAAAAGACCGAGAACGGGTGATGCTTCTACATCGGGATCAGAGACTCGAAATCTGCTGTCCAGTCAGTAATATGCGAAGGATAGAAAGAAAAGGCTGGTCAAGAACGACTTTATAAACATCCAGTATTTAGACTGGTGCTTGCTGGATCAGTATGATATGGTAGACAGAATTCGAGGGATTATTCAAGATCCAGCGTGGCTGAGATTATTTGACCTTCGTGAGCCTGCATACAAGAATCTGACGATAGAGTTCTTGTCCACGGTCAAAAATATCCCAGACCGTGAGGAGTCCACCTTCCAGTTCCAGGCCTATGGACAGATACGGGAAGTAAAATTGAAGCAGATAGGCCACATTTGGGACTGTATGACAGTACGAAGAGAACAGGACTTTGCCAAACAGCTGGCCAGAGGACATGACACAGGAGGCTTACTGGGCCCACCTAGTTGGTCCTGGATCAAATGAGCACTTTGTCCCATCAAAATCACTGGCCACGTCATTCAGTGCCGTTGAGCACAAGCTCCATCACATTATTGCACACACCCTGAGCTACAAAAAGACGAGTCACAGCAAGGTGACTACATTTGATATGTTCTACCTGTTTAGCCTTATTAGAGGTTACAGGATTGATCTCGGGTGGAGGTAGCAAATTTTATATACCGGCAGGCTGAGGATACGAGGACCCGAGGTGTGGGTTGTGGAGGCTACATCACTCTCTATTGAAGGGAATGAATCTTTTTGAGCCTCCACAGGATGATGAGGTGTATGAATGCAAGAAGATCACATCTGCACCATTTAGAGGCTGGGATTGCTGAAAAACCCCAGGCCAGCACAGCCACCGGTATTGGAGGAGGTTGATTCCAGGATATTTTTCCTGGAGACGTCCATTTGAGATGCCATCTACATCTGCTCCACCTCCTCCTACAGGCGCTTCATCGGCATACGGTATGGACCAGCTTAGGCTGGATGTTGAAAGCTGAAGCGTCAGAGTCAGGAGCTCAGAGATAGTCAAGAAAGGGAGAGAAAGAAGAACAAGAAGTTCAGAAAGACTATCTTTGATGCGCTGAAGACGGCCATCTGTGCATTAGCCCAGAGACGGGGGCTGGCATGACCTATCAGACTTCATCTGAGTCTCATCACTCAGATAGGCTCAATTTAGAGCATACTCAGACAGCCAGCCCAGGAGCCACTGCGAGACACACACCTGAGGACAGCAGCAGACAGAGCCCGAGGCCAGAGAGCTAGAGACTCTGCTAGCTCTTATTTGCTTTTATTTCATATCTATATTATTGGCCTATATATTTATTGAGTACCCAAGTTCCTGTGGGTGAACTAATTTCTTATTTTTCTGCTTTTATTCTGCTTTTATTTTGTTTTTGTTTTTGTTTTTGTTTTTCTTTGTAGTGATTACAGGAATCGAGCAAAGCAAATCTCTTGCAATGCCAAATTTTGATGATTATGAATCAACTGACTTCAGGGAAGTATCCAATTCATTTCTTATTTCTTTCCTCTATTATATTTGTTGAAAAACAGTGAGGACACTGTTTAATTGAAGTTTGGGGGAAGGAGTAGAATTACATGAAGTGCTGAATATGATCTGTTTGCTGTTGTTTTATTGAAATATCTCCACCTTGTATTTTTGGTTTGAAAGCAAAATCATGAGAAAATTCTGCCAAAATTTTTTCAAAAATCTCTTGAATTTGGAGATAGTACAAAGCAAAGAATGAAAATCAATGAAATTGACTTGTGAAAGTGTCTTACTCACCTGCTATTGTGATTGGTTTACTAAGTTAAAATTAAGTTGTAAAATCCTTAGGAACAAGTTTACTTTATTTTTAACTTTGGAATTGGAAATTTAAGAGCTGGTCGAGTCCTTTTGATTGAAAAATAAACAGGTCTATTCTTGGAAATTTTAATTTGTAATATTCTTTGAATTTTAACACTTGGTGAAAGAGGTAGAAGAAACTTTTAAACTTAGTGATCCTTTATAAAATAAGTCTTTGATATTGTATTGCATTCAAAAAGAAAGAAACAAGCATAGCCACTACTCCTCTGACTTGAAATATTGAGTTATGAGTATCTGAACTTGAATGTTAAAGTGAGGAAGAGTTCTTAGGGGTATTTTGAAACCTGGTCACTTAGGTGATGAGCCTGGGATGTGCCGACTCAATGAACTCACTGTAACGAGAAGGGAAGAATGGCAAAAGTTCAATTCATGAGCATTGAAGAACAAAAAGATGGAAAAAAAAACCTCCCAAAAAGAAAATAAATGCTTGAGAAAGAAAAAGAAAAATGAATGCAAAATATGCAAAGGAAGAAGACTTATAATAAAGAAGGAGAAATTCTAAGGAAAAAGTAGATACCACATGCTTTCATTTTGTGTTACTTAGAATATATAAGCTAGAAATCCAAAGAAGTTTAAATGAGTATTTTCTCTTAGTGGATTGAGTATTTGCTTTTGAATAAAGTTCTTTTGTTAAAAGTTGAGATTAAAACTTGTTTTGTTTGGATTAACTCTTAATTTTGATTATAGTACTTAATTGCAAGGAATTGGTATGGTTAGAGCTGTAGATATAAGAAAAACAAGTTAAGAAGTTAAGATTTAAATGGAAAATTGTACTATCTGAAAAAGATTTCATATTATTCTTCATTTACTTGAGGACAAGCAAAAGTTCAAGTGTGGGGGAATTGATAAGATCATATTTTGTACAAATCTTGATAATCAATTGAAGCTAGAATGAATATTTGTTTTGATTAAATTTTATGTTTCAGGACTAATTTGGATAAAGAAATCAAAACAAGTGAATTTGAATTGAAAAGAGGAAAAATTGAGGTTAAGGCCGGCAATTCAGCATTGAAAGCCACCGGCTTTTAGACGGCGTAAAATCCAAGGCCGTTGCAGCACAGCCAGCTTTGCCCAGCACAAGTTACACAACATTCAAAGCCGCCTCAAAGCTGCCGGCGTAGAAGATGAAGAAGCTAGCATAAATGAAGGCCGGCAGCCCAGAACCGAAACATCACCAACTTTGAAGGAGTTTCATTTTAAGCCGGCATGAAAGCTGCCGGCTTTAAGGCAGGTACATGGAAGAATTGAAGAGACATGAAGATATCCAACACTTGAAGGAAAATGAAGCAACACATCTGTTGGAATGCCTATGCCGGTGTTAAAGCCGCCGGCCTTCGGGACGACGTTCGTTATAAATTAGCCCAACGCTTCATTTCTGAGTACATACGCCGGCTAGATCTACGTTCAAAGCCGCCGGCGTTGAAGCGGCCTACATTGTAACAGATATTGAAGGCTGCCAGTGCACTGCCTGCGCAAAGGACAATTTGAAGATACGCCGCCTGTAAGCCGCCGGCGTAGGATCCAAAACGGCCGGCGTACATTGAGAAACAGCAAAGTTCATTAAATGTTTTTCACGAAATTTTTCCTATAAATAGGGGGTCTTTCCCTCACTTTCAGAATCATCCAAGTAACCAAATATCCAGTACTACAAATAGCTTTAGAATATTTAGAATAGGCATTTCATAAGAGATTTTGAAGAGATTTGAAGTTATACAAGATTTGCAAGTGAAGCTTTAGTATTTTGAATTGGTGATTTCTAATCTTATTTTTTTATGCAATTCATATACTTGAATATTCTGATCATAATGAAATCATTTGCAATTTCTTATTTGATTGTTGAATCATCATCCATGAGTAACTAAACCATTTGTTGTGGGAAGTTGATGAAGCTTTAAACATGCTAAGATGATTTTTGAATCCATGTTATAGGATATTTAGAATCATGAAATATTCATATTGAATTCTGATTATTCATCATGTTTTGGTGTATAAGAATTCTAATAACTCGGAAGGGAAATTAGTGTTCACATGAATTCATAAATTGAGATTAAATTGCAATTGCGGAAGCCGAGTAGTTTAATCTAGTTTAGAAATTATCCATGAATATTAATGCAATGTTTTATATTGATTTCTCACTAAGGAATTAGGAGATTTTAATATAAAGTATTAGTTAATTATAGAATCGGGAGATTTATAATTGTAATTTTGATTCCACTAATGATTTATTTAACGGAAGTTATTGAATTGTTTTATGGTTTAAAAGGTTTTCAAATTTTGTTTTTAAATCTTGATAATTTCTTATGAATGTTCATGAATCTAATTATCATTATAACATGAGTTCAAGTTGATTAGTAATAGTTTAAGGTGGATTCTGCTCCTTCCCACACTTTTCATCATATCCCTCTCTTTAAAAGCTCATTGCATTTCATATAGATAATTAGTTAGATAAGTTAACTTAATCATCAATTGCCTAGATATTAGTATTAGTTGATAATTGTCTAGTAGTTAGTAAATCCTTGTGGGATCGACACTTTATTCATGCTATATTACAATAGAAGACCTAGTGCGCTTGCTAGAAATATGCTTTAAAAATCAATACTTATCACAGCACATCAAGTATGTAGATGATGAAAATAGAGATAAGAAGCAAGATAATATTAGTAAGCAATATAGCAATACTAAGCTAGATATTATAATCAAGTATTGGGAACCTTAGCTTCATTAAGGTAACCCGATTATGTATTGGGAGCCTTAGCTTCATCAAGAAAACCCGATCAAGTATTAGGAGCCTTAGCTTCATCAAGGCATCCTGGACTATGTCTAAAAAAAAAAAAAAAAGAGAAAAGAAAGCAAAGAAAAAGCAATAATAAGCTTGTTAGTAAGTTAGTGAGCATTTAGGCCCTATATATATATATATATATATATATATTATATATAGTAACATATATATGGAGTTAGGTTAGAAGCATGATAATAACAATCATAAGATCATAATAACAACATGATAATAAAACAACATAATATGAAATTTATTCATGAACATGAACATGAACAAGAACAAAACATGAACATAATGTCGCTTCTATAATATTGGAATGTTTAAGAAACATACACATGATCATATTAAGTTACATGACATGGTAGAAAGAAAGAGATAACAACTTTTACCTAAAAGAAAGTATGGAAGTAGTAGAAGAAGAAAAGTTTGGATGGTGTTATGTGTGTAGGAATTGTGTAAAGAAATTTGGGTAATAGAGAAGAAAAGAGATATTTTGGTAGAGAGTATTTAAGGAGAGAATTTAGGAGAGTTTTAGTAAGATGAATGAGTATATGAAAGAATTAAAGGGAGATGGGGTATTTATAGAATTTCTGGAGTGAAATTAAGTGAATTAAATAAATTGAAAAAAGAAAAATAAATGTATGTGTGTATGGGAGAGAGAGGCCAGCGTAATTGAGAGGGAGAGTGAAAGAGTTTGTTTTGTTTTGTTTTGTATTTTTGTTAATTAAAAGTAATAAGATGTAAAGTTTGATGTGAATGAAGATATATGAGAAAAGTAAAAAGTAGATAATAGGTATCGTAGAGTGTAGAAATAGGTGTAGAAAAAGTAGAGATAGGTGAATAATAATGAATAGTGTAGATTGTTTCCCCCCGAAGGGTACCCTAAATGTAGTAGTCGCCACATGTAATATCAAGACTTAAAAATGACTAGCTTAGTCATGTGAAAGTCTCGGTATTACATGTAAGGCGTTTAACACGGTAATAGGAGACATTTTTGGGAAGTGTGGTCTAAGTAAGTAATAATGAACATACAAGAATCTAGAAATAATATAGATCATAATAATAATAATATTAAAGGTCTATTACATGATTCTTAGGGGCATACCCCTGCTAATACTCCAAGGATCAAAATCACTAATAGTCTGTACAAAAAATTTAAATATACATCAAAAAATTTTAAAGGAATTCTAGTTTAACTCTTCAAGTAGATTTCCTTTAAAAGCTCAAAAAAAAAAAAATTACAGAGATAAGAGGAGACATCGACTACAAAAACAAGCGTTCTTGTGAATGCAAATATCTATAGGTGCGTAAGCTTATGGGTTAGTGAGTATAATCCCAGTAATCATACTTGAAACAAAATAAAAACCAAGTTTATTAACCAAGCAAATGGGATGCAATAAGCATGTGAGCATACAAGACATATGATCTTTTGGGAATCATATGTTAGATGAATTATGCCCTTCATTCGGGATTAGATATTCAGGTCCATTACGGCTATTACTTCTTTTAAACACCGTTTTTATAGATCTTACTGGCTCCTATTCGCCATAAAAAACATGTAGTTATTATCTGCTCCTACTAGCCATCAATTTATATAGTTTTTACCGGCTCCTACTCATCACAGACAGAATATACCGGTTATGCCTACCACACTATCATACTGTAAAACCCCAAATTTTCGGAATCGGTTTAGCATAAAACCCTAAACCGGAAGTCAAACGGAACCCTAAAAGTCAACAAAACCCTAGTTTACCGTATCCACTAAATCCGGCATTGCCGTTTTCTTTGGCCCTGAAAAACGAAGTTGGATAATTATAGCTAAATAGTTCGTAATAACCATAGGTTTTAATAAAGTTTCAGTTTCGCGAAATTCGGGTGTCCTTCGAACCCGATCGGACACAGTTCTCGAAAAACGTGTCCGAAAGCCCGGAATAGTAAAAATATTCCGAATACACCGTTAGACTCGTAAAAATATAAGTTTTTCAAAAATATCAGTTTCGTAATTTTTCGGTAAGTAAAAATAACAGATATAGCTATTATACGCGTATTTTCTTACTACCGGTACTTTAATTGTCATATCTACTTTACATTACACTATTCATTACTATTCTACACTATTCTTTTATCTCTACTTTTTCTTACACCTATTCTTACACTCTACATAACCTATAATCTTAACTTTTTACCTTTCCCATAACTTTATATCACATCTATCTTACATATTACATCTTTTATTTAACAAAAAGTAAAAAAATAAATAAATCACACTCCCTCACTACACTCAATGGCCGGCGCCCTCCCCCATGTGCCTCTCAATTTTGTTTCATTTTTAATTTATTTTAATCACACAAAAATCACTCCTCAATTTCCTATAAATACCCCCCTCCTCTTTCACTTCTTTCACACATTCACTACCCACAAATTCATACAAAAACTCTCTCAAATTTTCCTCTCAAAACTCTCCCAAATACCATCTAAAACTCTCTCCAAATAATTCTACAACAACTTCTACCAACAAACCAAAACCCATAACCACATAACCATATCAAAGTCTTCTTTAGGTAACCACTTTATATTTCTTTCTTCTTCTTCATGTCATGTAACTTTACATGACCATAGTGTGAGTTTCCAAATACTACAAGTTATGGAAACTACATTATGTTCATGTATTGTTCTTGTTCATGCCAATCCATTTATGTTTAGTTGTTTTATTATTGTTTATATATCTATACATATATATACATATTCTTTAGAGCATATAAGCTCACTTGCAATTTATTTATTTCATGCAAAGCAATTTATTTACTTTTCCATTTCAATTTATTTATTTATTCCTTGTTGAAATTAAGACTAGTCTCTAGTCTTAGACTTGTCCTCATCAAGTCAAAACAAGCTTTTCTTTCTTTCATTTTATCTTATTATGGGACTAGTATTTCTTAGTCCCGGGAGCCTTGAAAAAGCTAAGACTCCAATACTTGACTTTGATATTAATGCTTTATGTTACTTTGTTTATTATTATTCTCATAATCATGTTCATTTAGATTGTTGTCCAAAAATTTCATTTTCTAAAGATAATTAAATAAAAGAAGGATTTTTGTCACTTAGAAATAAGTTTATGTAAAAAGTAAAATCTATAAGATAACAAAAATAAACTCATGCCTTTTCAAGTTACAAAAGAGCTCACTATAATTTTAGAAACTATTTTTACTTAAAAGCTACTTAAAATCTTTATTATTCACCTTGTTTCTCAAAAGAAAAATTTGTTGATACAAAAATGGTTCTTTTTATAAAAAGATAAATGGCTAAGGAACTTTTAAGTAAAGACCTTTGCAAACAAATAGGCAAAGAAAATTTATGGTTTGAAAATAATAAAGTTATTTCTTTTCAAGTTACAAGAAGAAGTTAATAAGATTATAGAAATTAGTTTTTCTACAAAAAGTCCTTAATTGTTCCACATTGTTTTTATGAAGAAAAAAATTTTCATGCATGGATGATTATTTTAAAAATAGGAGAGAGAAAGAAATATCAAGTAAGGAATTTTTGCAAAACAAACAAAGGAATTTACACAAGAAAAATGAAGAATACATATTTCCTAGAAAACTTCAATATAGTATTAATGTAACTTAGAAAGTAGAAAATTTTATTTTCAAAGTCACTTAGAAAAGAATAAATAAAACCAACATAAAACGTTTTTAGAAAATAAAGAAAACAAGGTATTCATTTCAAAGAAATTTACAAAAACAATTTCCGAAAAGCTTCAACCCGACATTGTTTTACCTAAGAAAAATAATTGGACAACAAGACACTTGAGCATGCTTAAATATGAGTTATATAGTTATAAAAAGAGAATTTTTCAACTATATAGATAACTAAGTATTTATCAAACAAATTTTGATTTCTTGAACCAAAGTTGTTTTTACTTGGAAATCCGTGGTGAATTTTGTCGCCACTTTTTCGGAGCCTATATGGCTTTGTTTGTGGGAAATAATTTTAGAAATGGGTAGATCTTTTCGAGTAGATAGAAATCGGTATATTATATGCGCGATTCCGAGTTAAAATGACCAAGTTATGGCCATTTTAAGTTGGAACATTCTTCTATACGAACTTTAACGTTCTTTGACATTGTTTTGTCAAAATTCAAGAAAATCATCAAGAAAAACTCATTGTGGGTATTTTCTTTGGTTAGGTGACCCCGAGGAAGGATTCCTTTACCCAGAGAACTATTACGATTAAGTGGAGTGTGTGAACGACTCATCCGCTTAGAGGAATAGACGACAATGGCATCGTGAGTTTATTTCCATTAAATGCTATACTTGTTGTGCTTGTAAATTAGTTGCACTAGAGTTAGGAAAAGATAAACCGATATGCATGTAAAATAATTCCTTGAAAGAATTCTAAGAATATCGAAGCCCGAATTGTTCTAAGTGATTGTTTTAGTTTAATATTGATTTGTGTGAAATTCCTTGATCGCCATAAAGTTGAAAATAATTATGTTATGACTTTATAAATTAATGAACTCATGCATACCACGAAGTGAGTCACATTGCATGGTTGGGTTATTATCCTTGGGTGAGAAGGATAGTAAGCTCATGTCGAAAGCAACACTTGGCGGGAGATCCGAAAGCGATTGCTTGGCGGCTTAATGGAATATGCTTGGCGGTTGATCCGAAAGCAAGGTCAAATCAAGTAGATTCGGAATACTTGGCGATGAGTGCTCGCAAGTTTAAAACTTTTTAATGAATGCTTGGCGATGAGTGCTCGCAAGCTTAAATTTTCTGTTATTAAAACTACTTGTTTTGAGGATAAGTATCACCAAACCCCGAATGGAGGGCGTAAATCCATTCAACATATAGTTCCCGGAAAGCTATATGCTTGTTTGCCCACGTGCTTGTGCATTACATTTGTTTGATTAAATCAACTTGTTTGAATCTTGTTACAAGAAGTTATTTATGGAAATAGTTCTCACTAAGCCTATTAGCTTATACCCCAATAGATATCTTTTGCAGTTCCCTACTTATGGTTAAGGCCACGTGGACCATGCGGGCAGGTAATCCCTTTTGAACATTAGAAATCTGGATAAAGTATAGCTTAGTATTAGCATGTTAATATGTATATAATAGATTAGTAATTTAGGGAGTTGTCCCTAAGTTTGTAAAGTTTTTGCCATGAACAAATAATTATTGTGATTCTTCTTTTCTTAATATGTTTTTTATCTCCTTAAGCTTCATAATTCCATATATGGTCCTCTAAAATTGTGAAAGTAAGCCTTACACTTAATATAAAAGCTTTTGGAAATGACTAAGGTTGTCATACATAAGCTTTAATATGAGTGTGGCGGACTGTCACGTTTAGGGTACCCATTGGGGCGTGATACATACACTTATCCCACCAATTGTATAATAGCAAATGCAATGTGACTCAACATATGAAGTGCATCTATCAACTTTTATTTAGAGCTTAGCCATTATATTTCAATTTCTTGCAAGTGATCAACCAATTTCAAACACTTCAACATGCTAATAACATACAATTTATCACAAGCATTTCGTGCCTCGATATACTTAATGTTCTTTCAAAATGTTACCAATACATACATCTTCAATTTTATCTTTCCTGAAGTCTAGTGCAACTAAATACTACAAGCACAACATAAGCATGAAAAATAAGGGATGTAGACTCACTCGGCTATGACGATACTCCTCAGTCGAAGTAGTCCTAGGGGTAGTATACATTCTCCTCCTCGATTTCTAAATAAAGGAAATACCCAAAATGAGTATTCCATGGAATTTCTAGTCAAAACTTCTAACTTTATTTTCTAGTTGCGGTAAAATTCGTATAGGTAGAAATTCCAACTTAATATGGCATTAACTTGCTCATTTTAACCCAAAATTTTGCATATAATATATCGTTTTCTACCTACTTGGAAAGATCTATCCATTTCTAAGGTTATTCTTATCATAAAAAGTCTTTTGCCAAAACCATAGGGTATAGATTTACCACGAAATTTCTAGTTTTCAAAAATTAATTTTGCAAACTTTTTTTTATCTAAAAAATACTTGTACCAAAATATAGATATTATTATGATTGGGAAAACCTTTAAATGTATATATATCGACTCATCATATGCATGAATTTAATGAAGTTGTCTCAGTCATGATCTTTTTGTAAAAGCGATGTTTTCTAGAAATTTGGAACACTGAAAATTCCCACTTAGTTTGTTGGAAAAATTTCTTAGATTATTTAAGTGAGTATTTCTCCCTTTTTATTTTATTTCCTTTGTCTCTCTATTTCAAAAGAATGATTTTTGTCTTTCTAAGTTTCTTATAACTTAATTTCTAGAGATTGAGAGAGTAGTTTCTAAATACTATTTGAGAGTAGTTAAAATCTATCAAACTTTATATTTTCTTAACATTTACTAAAGTTTATCTCATTTACTTAAAAAGATTTCTTAAGTTGTTTACTAATTTTATTCCTTAAGATCATTTTATCTTTATGAAAGAAACTTTCTTGATGTTTGTTAAACTAGTCTATTCCTTCATATTCTATAGTATCCGTGAAACTTTCTTAATTAAATTTAGTAAAACTTCCGTTAAACAAGGATTTTGAAATTTTAATTTTTAAAGAAAACTTTTCCATTTTATGGTTTTGTAAAGTGTATGTATGATATATCTACTTTATGTATCATCTAGAAATTCCTATGTTCTTTGGTTACTAAAAACTTATGATGAACTCCTTTAGTTTTTTAGAAAAGATTTACTAAGATAAATTCTTAGGTCTTTATGAAAAATCTTTCCTTACATGGCAAAATTTATTTTGGAAAAGAACTTCTATCTTTTTATTTAAGAAAATATTTTCTTCTTTATCTTGTTAAGACAAAAATCAATATGTTCATGCATGATTATGAATATGAAATCATGAAAATATGAAAACATAATAAAGACATAATAAGTAATGTAATAAGCAAGTTAATAGAAATATCAAGTATTGAGAACCTTGGCTTCATCAAGGTATCACAGGATTAAGAATAGACTAGTCTAAAAAACAAAAGAAAGGAAAGGTCGTTTTGACTTGATAAGGACAAGTCTAAGACTAGAAAGACTAGTCATCTTAAAACAACATGAAATAAATAAATAAATTGCATCACTTGCAAGTAAATAAATAACAAACGAGCTTATATGCTCTAAAGATTATATATAGGTACATAATTATATTTAGTTAAATATATATAAGAAGTTAACATAATATCAACAATAAAATGTGCAAAACATAATAACAACATAAAAATTAGAGAAATATATTTTTATGAATAAGAACAATACATAAACATGGTGTAGCTTCCATAATGACATGTTTAGGAAACTCACACCATGGTCATGTAAAGTTACATGACATGATAGAAAGAATTGTGGAAAGTAGATTTTACTTAAAGAGGATTTTGGAGTAATATGTATGTATGGGTTTTGTGTAGTAGGTATTAGAAACAGTAGAGATAAATGAATAGTATAGAATACTAATGAATAGTATAATGTAAAGTAGATGTGACTAGTAATATACTGGTAGTAAGAAAATACCCATATAATTGTGATATCTATTATTTTTAGTTATCGAAAAAATTGCGAAACTGATATTATTGAAATCCTTGTATTAAATTGGTCTTAACGGTGTTATCAAAATATTTTTACTATTTTGAGCTCCGGGATACGTTTTTCGAGAACTAATCATGTTTGGGTCTGAAGGACACTTGAAATTCACGAATATGACATTTTTATGTTTCCTTATATTATTACGAACTATTATCACTAATTATTTCAACTTTGTTTTCTAGGGCTAAAGAATACTAGAATGCCGGATCTAAATTCTAGGGTTTGTACTAGTTTTTTTGTTGACCTTTATGGTTTTCGGTTGATTTCTAATTCTAAGATTAAGCTTAAAATTAACTAAAATTTCAAGGGTGTACATAGATAGTACTATGAATAGTAGATAAGACAAATTAATATCGGTAGTAAAGAAAATACACATAATTAAGTTATATCTAATATTTTTAGATTTTGAAAAATTATAAAACTGATATTTTTGAAATCCTTGTATTTTTACGAGTTTATTAGTATTATCGGAACATTTTTGCCGTTGGGGGCACCGGGCACGGTTTTTGAAAACTGATCCCGTTTGGATCCGAAAGACACTAAAAATTATCGAATCTGATATTTTTATGCATAAAATCTAGGGGACTACAAGATTATAAGCCCACTTAGATAAACAAATTTTTCAAAGAAAGAAAGTTTTAAAAATGATAAATTCAATCACTAAGAAGTAGAAGGATATAATCATAAAGATGAAACATACATGTAACATAACTTAAAACATTAGAAGTCATCAACCACTTCAGAAAAATTTTGAAAACTTAATTTTCAACCATTAGATATAAAAATTGGTAGGTGTCTCAAGAAAACCAAGTTTTTAAAAAAGTAAATTTATCTTTAAAAAGTTAGGAAATTAAATTATAATAGGAAAATACTTACTTATAACAACCCAAGAATTTTTAAGTTTTCCTTCTAGCAATTTAAAAAGGAAAATTTTCAAAATTTTCATCTTTTAAAATTCTTAAAGATAAATCATTTTGTGAAAAATCAATGTTGAGACAACACTACAAAAATCATGCATATAATATGAGTGTATATATATGTTCAAAGGATTTTTCAATTATACAAATACCCATGCATTTGTTTAAAGGTTTTTGGATGAAGGAAAGTTGGAAAAATTAAATTTAAAAAAATGGAAATATCGTCTGTTTTGTCCCCTTCCGTTTTAGGATCCAAATGACCCATTTTGATAAAAATAACCTTAGAAATAGATAGATATTTTCGAGTAGGTAGAAAATAACATATAATATACGAAATTCCTAGTTAAAATGAGTAAGTTATAGCCATTTTAAGTTTGAATTTTCTTATATCCGAATTTTAATATAAATACTATAATAGAGTTAGAAAATTCAAGTAAAACTTTCATGAAATACTTATTCTTAATATTTCTTTCATTTAGGCAACAAAGCTTGCGAGTATCTATATTCAGAGGACTATTATAAGTTGTAAGCCTTGAAAAATTTTCAATTGTCGATTCACTAAATCAACTTGATTGAAAATTCTAAAATTACTGAATTGATTATTAAATTCGCAATAATTTGATTATAAATTTCATAATAACTTGATTATAATATTAAACTTATAGTATACTTTTAAATAGTAGTAATTAAAATTTCTAATTATAAATTTTCGACTCTAAATTTTATTTGATAAGTTGATCATGTAAGATAAAAATATATTGCAATCAACAATTTAAAAATTTGAACCGCGTAATTTGATTTGTTTTGATTTTTATTATTTTTAATTGAATTACTACAAGAAAAATTAAGTAATGAGCATATTAACAAGATCCGATTTATAAAGTTCCTAAAAATCTACCTATAACCTACGAGATTATCTTTTGGCTCTATGGGATTGTTCAAATATGAAAAATTTGACTTTCAACAAGCCATATGCCTTACTCTTTTGTCATATATATATATATATATATATATATATAATATTTATTAGGAGCTCCTTCTCCTCTCCCTTTTTTTTTTTTTTTCTTTCTTTTTCTTCTTGCTCTGCTTTTCCTTTTTTTTTTCTTCCTTCTTCTTCCTCTATGGTCTCTTTCTCTGGAATTGTAGTAGCTCCTACAGCAAGATGCTTCTGATCTACACCAAATAAGTGCTGTAGCTTAAGTTTTGTTTTTCTTTTTCTTCTTTGTGCTAGTCATCGCACACACCATGCATCACACACACAAGCCCACATCCATCACCGCTTCACACACAACCCAAGCACCCATGCTCACTCCATCGCTCTAGAGCACCCACACACACATGCACGCGAGTGCTCCATCACTCAGCTCACACACACACTCTATCGCACGCACATCATCAAGTACCACTACAGTCACACACACACTGATGAGCGCCTAACACACACTAGCTGCTCCAGCGCTCATCACTAGCGCACACACACGAGAGCTTCATCACTGCACACTCCATCGCTCGCACAGCCACACGCACACACATAGCCACACGCACAAAAACAGAGCTTGCTCTGTCTCCACCGCTCACACTGTACACACACTACTCCACTCCATGCATAGATCACAACCGCACACATACTCTATTGCTCAATGCACAACTCACACACGCACCTTGCATCGCTTGCCAGCTCTAAGCAAGCACTTGGATGCGCCCCAGCTCGCCTAGTGCTGCTCTCCAAGAGCACAGTGGGCACTCCTTCTCCACTTGCAGCAATCATTCGCAAGTTAGTTTATATATACGTATGTATATGTGTGTATATATGTCTATATATATGTTCTTTATATAAGTATATATGTATTATATTAAATTTTACTCTATATATTATAAGATATATTACATAAAAGTCAAATAAAAAATGGATGTATCTATTATTTAGTAAATAATATATATGTGTAATTATTATTAGTATATATTTATATGCTTTTATAATTAATTGTTTCAATTATTTTTCAATTTTAATTTATTTCCTCTTTTATTTTAATATATATCTATATTTTTTATTTAGAATTTTTTTTCTAACAAAAACAATACCATATTCTCAAATATACCCAAAACCGTATTAAATCGACTATTTATACGTTAAAAACAAAGTTAAATTGAAATAGTTAAAATCAAATAAAGTTTTAGTACCAAAACTATAGAATTATAGAACTTTTGTAGCATAGATAGTTCATTAAACGTTTATAGTTGTTTCTTACACTATATTACTATTTCTAAATATATTCAGTGATTTTGACTCTAAACTAGACCTGCCTATTGACTATTACGATTGACAGGAGATATGGATAAGTGAGTATATTCTTATGATCTTTATACTTGATTGTGTTTGTATAATAGAATTGATGAATATATAAATCAGTATGGGAACGGGAAATTGTTTGTGGTTGCTTGATTGATTTCTAATTGTTAAAACATTATAATCATATTTTATTATAATGAATTTGTTGTTTTAGAATTGAAATGAAAGTGTCTGATACTTCTTGTACTAAATAAATGAATTTAAAATAAATTTGGCATAATAATTAAATATGTTCATGCATTGCATGTTTGCATATAGAAGGCCATTACCACTACACTTTGACATGGATGGGCCACATTGTCCCGTGAGAATGGTGAACATGGAGGACCGAAGTGGTATATGCCTAGTGTGTGCCATGGGCTTTGTTTTAGTAGATTGGGAACTAAATCGTCTTGGGGAGACGGCCTATCTCCTAGGATTGCGCTAGGTCATTGTTTTAGATATCTTGCTTCAATGAGTGTTGTATATGTATATTATTTCCAGTATATGAAAAATTTCTTGATAAATTTGATTCCCAAAGTATTAAAGTCGAGTGCTGATGTGTAGATGTACCCCAACCTTGGATTCGGAGGTGTCTCATAGTACGTTTATTACTATTATTATTAATACTTTAGCTTTATCTATTAGTTCTTGAACCAGTTGTCGTAGTATTAAATTATTGATCTAATACTATCAAGCCTATTTTTATCTATTCTGATATGCTTCTACACGATATTCATGGCTTTTGAGAGACTAGAAATTAATCTTAAGCTGGGTATTGTGTATGGAGGAACGTCCCATCGAAGATACCCTCGAGGCGTGATACGAGTAAAGAATTTTGATAAGGATGGCCGAGTGAGCTTATCATATACTTTTATGTACTTATTTGTTCTTATAGCTAGAGGCACTAGAAGTAGGAAAAAGAAGAAAACAAAATATGCATGATAATATTGATTGAAAGTATATTAAGCATATCGAGACACGAATTGTTGACTATTACATTGTGTTTTATTATAGTAATGGAGTGTCTGCAAATTCTACGATCGCTTTTAAATTACCTGAATCACATATTAAGAGTTACATTAATTAATTCATGCATATCGCGTAGTAAGTCTCATTTCATTAGCTACCATGCTTGATGGGACAAGAGTATAGTACTAGGGTTTGTGGGAACCCGTAAGTCTGCAAAGATGGGTAAATAGGAGCCCGAAAGAATTTTTTTAGATGGAGTAAGTAGGAGCCTGAAATAAACTACATCATCGGATTTCAAAAATGAGTTTTAAAGAGCCCAAAATACTTAACCCCGAATAAGAGGTAAATCCACTCAAACATATGATTTTTGATAGATCATATGTATTGCTTGCTCACTTGCTTGATGTATTTCATATGCTTGTTTAATAAATTGTTTGAATTTATTGATACGAATACGTTAATCCAGGAATATTCTCACTAAGCTAGTTGAGCTTACACCCCTATAGACTTTTGTTGAAACATGACTGATATCTCTTTTGCCCGAGGACTCCATATATCCAAGTGGAATTATGTTTTGGGAAGCTTTTAAGGGAAATCCTTTGAAGATCTTAGAATTTTCTTAAAATCTTTTGGTTCTAGTATTTTTTTTTTTTTTTTTTGTGAAAGACCAAGTTGATATTTTGATCTTTGGATATTTACCGTGGGAATACCCCTAAGATGTGAAGACCATTTTTAAATTTTGAAGTTAAATGTTTATCTAGATTATTATATGCTATATTTACTATCTCAAACTACACATCCACTGGTGTCTCCTACTGTTGATAGATGTCTTACAAATGGTGTTAAAGCTTTCGCATGGCTTTGGGAAGTCATTCTTAAGCTTTAATATCGTATGTGCGGATTACCTCGTTTAGGGTACCCTTTAGGGCATGACAAGGTTCACTTAGAAAGGAGTAAAGTATGAGTGGAGTGAGAGGTGTGAAAAGAGTTTCCAAGAGTTAAAGAAAAAGTTAGTGTCGACACTAATTTTGGCATTGCCAATAAGTAGGGAGGAGTATACTGTATATAGTGATGCTTCTATACAAGGTTTGGGATGTGTGCTTGTGCAAAATGGTAGGGAGATAGTTTATGCTTCTAGACAATTGAGACCTTACGAGAAGAACTATCCTACTCACAACTTAGAGTTAGTAGCAGTAGTGTTGGCACTAAAGTTTTGAAGACAATATTTATATGGAGAAAAGTGTAAACTTTATACTAATTGTAAACCTCCGAAGCTTTGTATCGAATTAAAGACCTAAACCTTAATAGAAGTCAACCGGATTCTTAAGTTAACCAAAACCCTAGTTTACCGTAACGGCTTAACTCCGGCATTGCCGTTTTCTCAAGCCCTAGAAAACGAAGTTAGAAAAGTTGGCTATAATAGTTCGTAATAGCTATAGGTTTTATAAAAATATCAGTTTTGTAAAATTCGAGTGTCCTTTAAACCCGATCGGACAGACTCTTGGAAAACGTGTCCGGGAGCTCGGAATAGGAAAAATATTCTGAATATACCGTTAGACTCATAAAAATATGAGATTTCCAAAAATATCAACTTCGTAATTTTTCGGAAACTAAAAATATCATATATCGCTTTTATACGCGTATTTTCTTACTACCGATATTAAATTGTCATGTCTATTTTTACATTACACTATTTTCTACTATTTCATACTATTCATCTATCTCTACTTTTCTTACAACCTACTCTTACAAACCATACACCTATTTCTTACACATTTTTATTTCCAATACAATTTCACATATTTCATTTCTTACTTTTAATTAACAAAAACAAAAAAATAAATTTCTCCTCCCCCAATACACCAAAATGGTGCCGGCCACACCCCCTCCATGCATCAATTTGTTTTATTTTTCATTTATTTAATTAACACAAATTATCTCTCACATTTTCCTATAAATACCCCCTCACACCTTCACTTCTTTCACACCACTTCTTCTCTAAAGTTACTATACCAAAAATCTCTCTCAAAAATCTCTCAAGTTCATTCAGAAAGTTCATCCTAGTTTAGCTTCTTTTAGGTAAAAATTCCCAAGTTTTCTTTATGTTCATCTACTTAGTATGAGCTTAGCGTGTGTTTTCTAAAACCATGAAGGTTAAGAAAGCAACAATAGGTTCATACTTTGTTTTTGTTCATAACATCAAATTCCTTTATGTTTCCTTTATGTTTATTACTATCTAATATATCTATATAGCTATATATATTATTTAGAGCATATATGCTCATTGTCTTGCAATTTATTTATCTTTCATGCAATTATTTACTTCATTGCAATTTATTTATTTCAAAGTTGTTTTTAAGACTAGTCATTCTAGTCTTAGACTTGTCTTCATCAAGTCAAAACAATTCTTTTTCTTTTTCTTTTCGGGACTAGTCTTTTCTTAGTCCCAGGGTACCTTGATGAAGCTAAGGTCCCAATACTTGATTTACTTTCTTATTTGCTTAATCTTTCAAGTTATCATGTTCCTTTATATTTCTATAGTTTATGGTTCATATTTATGCATGAACATAATGTTTTTGTCTCAATAAAAATAAATGGGGAAGTGTTATCATAAACTAAAGGTTCTTGTTAAATAAAAATAGAAAATAGATTTCGTAAAAACTCATGAACATGCTTGGAAATGATTTTTCTTACATAAACAAAAATTTTACGAAAACTTATCTTTCATCAAGAAATAGAAATTCTTTTGGAATCGTTACAAGAAACAAAAATGTCATTTTATTACTTTTTGAATCCAAGTTTAGAAAATAAAACCACACCTTGGGAATTTAAAGTGATTACAAGAGATTAAATTTAGAAAAAGAATATTCATCTCCAATGACTCAAGATCTTTCAAAAGTAAAATGAATATTTCAAATAGAATCTCAAGTTCAAAGTCTTTTAAAACATTACTTTTTATAAGTTGAGACAACTTCATCTACTTCATCCATTTGTTATGAGTCATTTCATATCTGTATATACCTTTCAAAAAGTTTGCAAAATACTTGAAATATTTATCTTTTCAATTGAGCTTGCTTACAAGAAGAAAAACAAGTTTTTACAAATTCGTGGCAAATCTGGTTGCAATCTTTTCGGAACCCAAACAACCTAGTTTTATGAAAATAAGCTTATAAATGCATAGATCTTTTCTAGTAGGTAGAAAACGGTATATTATACGCGAAATTCCGAGTTAAAATGAGCAAGTTATGGCCATTTTAAGTTGGAATTTCCCCTTATACGATTTTACTGCGATTTTAAGAAAAGATTAGAATCTTCAAGAATAAAAGTTTTATGAAAGACTCATTTTGGGTATTTCATTTTGTTTAGGTGACGAGGGACCCGAGATCGTCTATTCGGAGGACTATGTCGATTAGACCTACCGATTATGGAGTAAGTTAATTCTTTTCCTAAGTTACATTTCCTTGTTTGTGCTTGTAATTAGTGGCACTAGAAATTTAGGAAAAGATAAATGAATAAATGTTATGAAATAATTGTTGAATGAAAATTAAGTATATCGAAAGACGATATGTTAAATAAAATTGTGACTCTTGTATTGATAGGATGAAATTATGGTTGATCACCTTTAACATGAATTCAACTTATATGGTTAAATGTTTAATTGAAAATTATTCATGCATATCATACTTGTGAGTCACATTTATTTCACTACTATTCTTCGTGTGGGAAACGAGGAAGTGGTAGTGGTGGCTAGTAGGAGCCGGTAAGTTTACATGGGCTAGTAGGAGCCAGGAAGTCTACAGGGCAACCAGGAGCTGGCAAATCTGCAAATATTGATGGTCGTATGGGCCTGTAACCACCCAACCCTTGTCATGGAGGGCGTTAAATCCATGCTACACTTGATTTCCGGTTAATCTTGTGTATTTGGTTGTTCATGTGATTGATGCATTTCATATGCTTGAATTAAATAACTTGGTTGTCATATGGAAATGTTATATAGTTAGGAATTATCTCACTAAGCTAGAATTGCTTATACCCTTATAGTTTTCTATTACAGTATGATTATCTATGGTTGGCCCCGAGGAGCCCAGTGTGCCAGGTATGAGCTTACGCTACTAGGAGTTTTTAGAGGAAGTTTATGTATTTTTTTAGTTTTGAACATAGACTTTTAGGAAAAAAATCTCTATAGTAGACTTATGCGGACTGCCACGTTTAGGATACCCTGTGGAGCGTGACATTAATCACAAACGTTCATAGTATATTTTTACATAGAAGGAACTTAATATGAGATAAAGGAGATGGATGGAGTTAATTAAGGACTATGACGTAGACATCCAGCATCACCTGGAAAAGCCAATGTAGTACTTGATACTTTGAGTAGAAAAAGAGATGGAAACTTAGCATCTTTGATTACTTCATAGCGGTCTTTATTAGAAGATATGAGGAAATTAGAGTTGGAAGTGGTGTCAAGATAGGTAGCAAAAAGAATAGCAAAATTAAGGCTTGAACCCTCAATAATAGAGAGAATTAAGTTGACTCATTGTGAGGATACAAGTATTCAGGAGATTAAGAACATAATGGATCAGGAAAAGGCTAAGGAATTTAATGTGGATCATGAAGGGTATTGAGGTATAAATGTCAGTTATGCGTTCCAAGTCAATATGATATCCAAAGAAAGCTATTGAAAGAAGCTTACTACTCTAGTTATTCAATCTACCTTGGAGGCAATATAATGTTCAAAGATTTGAAGAAATTGCACTGATGGAATAATATGAAGAAAGAAATTGAGAAATATATATCTAGTTGTCTTACTTTTCAGTAGATAAACATCGAAGATCAAAGACCTACAGTGGAATTAAAACCCTTACAAGTGCCATAGTGGAAATGGGAATACATAATGATGGATTTGGTTACAACACTACCAAAGACAAGGGATAAGTATGATATAGTTTAGGTAATTGTGGATCAACTTGCCAAGTCAGCTTACTTCTTACCAATATTGATTGGGTACAAGTTAGAGAAACTAGCAAAATTATATATTCAAGAAATTATGCGACTTTATAGAATCCTTGCAACAATTGTATCTAATAGAGGCACCAGGTTTGTGAGAAGGTTTTGGAAGAGTTTACATTGAGCTATAGGGACTAAGGTGAATTTTAGTACTACTTTTCGCCTACAGATTGATGGACAATCGAAATGAACTGTATAGATACTTGAAGACATGTTAAGGGTTTGTGCCTTGGGTTTTGGAGGTAATTGAGATGAACATTTGCATTTAGTCGAATTTGCTTAAAATAATAGCTATCAGGTAACTATCCAAATGGCATCATATGAAGCCTTATATGGGAGAAAATATAGGTCACTCGTCCATTGGGATGAGGTAGGTGATAGGCAAGTGTTGAGACCGAAGTTGGTGCAAGATGCTATGGATAAAGTAAAAGTGATTAAGTGGAAGATGCTAGTCGTGCAAAATCATAAAAAAAGTTATGTTCATAAGCAGTGGAGACCATTAGGATTCTAAGTGGGGGATCATCTTCTACTTAAGATCTCACCAACTAATGGAGTATTCTAGTTTGGATTGAAGGGTAAGTCGAACCCCAGATACATGGGACCTTTTGAAATCTTAAAGCGAATTGGAGATGTAGCATATAGATTAGCACTACCATCGAGTTTAGTTGGGGTACATAATGTTTTCCATGTGTCTATGTTAAGGAAATCCATACTAAACCCAAATAAAGTACATGCTCTTGAACAACTGAAATTACAACCTAAACTTACTTCAACTAAAAAACCGATTCACATAATGGATGCCAAAGAAAAGATTTTAGGAAGGTGTATCATCAAACACGTTAAGTATAAGGGACTAATCAAATGGAAAAGGAAGCAACATGGGAGCTAGAAGAGGAGATGAAAAGGAAGTATCCATAACTCCTTAATGATCTAAGTAACTTTCGAAGATGAAAGATTCTTGGGGGTGGGGGGAGAGGGGGTGTGAGGGTGGAGAGTGAAATATCCTATGTGTATATTAAAAGTTATTTGGTATATGGAGTGGAAGTTTTGTAAATAATGAGATTCTAGGTAAGGCCATATTTGTATTTGGGATTCTCCAAAGAATACGTTGTTTGACAGAAAGGTTTAAAGAGTTTTGGGGATCTTTAACTACCATTTTACCATTTCTCATCGTTTTGGAAAAGAGAAATATCCCTCGTCCTCTCAACATCATTCTCTAATATTGAAAAGATTTAAAAAGATCTTTATAGTAAGTTGTCATTTCTCTTAACTTTTTTCATCGTTCAAGACAAACCAGATAAGGGAATGATAATGTAGTACAATTATTCTATGAATAGCCGATCAAATGGGAGTAGCACCAATTTGTGAAGGGATTAAAGAATATACAAGGAGAAAGTGGTTATTGCGAAGTAGACATTGGGGAATTTGTGAGGAGTTTAGATGAAAGCGAAAGGTAACATAGTTCTAATGTATTTTATTTTTTATCATGAGCATTAATACATTATAGAATAGAATTGTACATTTTGATTTGGTTTTGGGGATAAAAACTTGTATATGGAAGTGTTAAAGTGATGAAATAGACTTAAGAAAAGGTTTAAACAAGTGTTGATATGAAAATAAGAGGAAAATTGAGAAATAAGATGTTTTCTAGAAGTACACGACGTATACATGGTCCCATGTTTCAAGCTATGTACCTCTCTGAGTGTGAAAGTAAAGCTTTTCAAAAGAACACAGCTAATCACAACTTCATGTATCAAGTCGTGTTTCTCTATGTGGTTTTTTAACAAAAGGAGACTAGCAAAGAACACAGCATATATAAGGTCTCATGTTCTTGCTCAAGTTCCTCTTTGTGAAACTTTGGAACTTCACTAGAAAAGAACACAAGGAGAAATACGAGGCCATGTTCCCCTATGTATGTAAATCCTCGAAATTTTTAGATCCGAATTATAGTTTAAACCCTAATCGGAAGTCAACCGGATTTCCCAATGTCAACCAAACCCTAGTTTACCGTAACCGCTTAAAGTCCGGCATTGCCGTTTTCTCAAGCCCTAGAAAACGAAGTGGGAAAAATTAGTTGTAATAGTTCGTAATAGCTATAGGTTTTATAAAAATATCAGTGTTTCAAAATTCGAGTGTCCTTTGAACCCGATCGGACATAGTTATTGAAAAATGTGTCCGGAAGCTCGGAATAGGAAAAATATTCCGAATATACCGTTAGACTCGTAAAAATATAAGATTTCCAAAAATATCAATTTCATAATTTTTCGATAGCTAAAAATATCAGATATCGCTTTTATACGCGTATTTTCTTACTACCGGTACTTAATTGTCATGTCTACTTTTACATTACACTATTTTCTACTATTCTACACTATTCATCTATCTCTACTTTTTCTTACAACCTACTCTTACAACCTATACACCTATTTCTTACACATTTTCATTTCCAATACAACTTCACATCTTTCAATTCTTACTTTTAATTAATAAAATAACAAAAAAAAATTAAAATTTTCTCCCCCATGCATCAAAATGGCGTCGGCCCCTCCCTCTCTATGCCTCAATTGTTTTATTTTTCAATTATTTAATTAACACAATTTATCTCCCACATTTTCCTATAAATACCCCATTCATACCTTCACTTCTTTCACACCACTTCTTCTCTAAAGTTGCTATACCAAAATCTCTCTCAAATTCTCTTAAGAATTCTCTCCAAGAAGTCTTCTACAAGGAGCTCCTCTCTTCTTCTTTCTTTTAGGTAATATGCCTTCAAGAAATCCACATGTTCTTTTACTTAGTATGAGCTTAGTGTGTGTTTTCTAAAACCATAAAGGTTAAGAAAGCAACAATAAGTTCATATTTTGTTTTTGTTCATAATATCAATTCCTTTATGTTCCTTTATGTTCTTTATATTTCCTTTATGATTATTACTATCTATATAGCTATATATACTATTTAGAGCATATAAGCTCATTGTCTTGCAATTTATTTATCTTTCATGCAATTTATTTACTTCATTGTAATTTATTTTATTTTAAGACTAGTCATTCTAGTCTTAGACTTGTCCTCATCAAGTCAAAACAATTCTTTTTCTTTTCTTTTCGGGACTAGTCTTTTCTTAGTCTCGGGGTACCTTGATGAAGCTAAGGTCCCAATACTTTATTTATTTAAGCTTTCAAGTTATTATGTTCCTTTATATTTCTATAGTTATGATTCATATTCATGCATGAACATAATGTATTTGTCTCAACAAAAATAGAGGAGGAAGTGTCTTTCTAAAACTAAAGGTTCTTGTTAAATAAAAATAGGAAATGGATTTCCTAAAAACTCATGAACATGCTTGGAAAATGATTTTTCTTACATAAACAAAAGGTTTTATGAAAACTTATCTTTCATCAAGAAGTAGAAATTCTTTTGGAATCATTACAAAAAATAAAAATGTCATTTTATTACTTTTCGAATCCAAGTTTTGAAAATAAAACCACACCTTAGGAATTTAAAGAAATTACAAGAGATTAAATTTAGAAAAAGAATATTCATCTCAATAACTCAAGAGCTTTCAAAAGAAATATTCAATAGAATCTCAAGTTCAAAGTCTTTTAAAACCTTAATTTTTATAAGTTGAGACAACTTCATTTACTTCATACATTTGTTATGAGTCATTACATATATATATACACCTTTCAAAAGTTTACAACATAATTGAAATATTCATCTTTTCAAATGAACTTTGTTTACAAGAAGGAAAACAAGTTTTGCAAATTCGTGGAAAATTTAGTCACTGCCTTTTCGGGACCCAAACGACTTAGTTTTATGGAAATGAGCTTAGAAATGCGTAGATCTTTTCGAGTAGGTAAAAAACGATATATTATACGCGAAATTCCGAGTTAAAATGAGCAAATTATGGCTATTTTAAGTTGGAGTTTCCCTTATACGATTTTACCACGATTTTAAGAAAATATTAGAATCTTCAAGGATAGAATTTCATGAAATACTCATTTTGGGTATTCTTCTTGATTAGATAATCACAAGGAGGATTGTTTTATCCCGAGGATTACTACGATTAAGTGGAATTTCCGAACGACCCATCCAATTCAAAAAAGGTGTCATCATGGCCGAGTGAGTTTATTCCCCGTTATTTTTCATACTCTGATTGTGCTTGTAAAATTAGTTGCACTAGAATCTAAGCAAAAATCAAAGAAGTGTATGATAATATGTTGAAGGAATACTAAGTATATCGAAACCCAATTTGTTTGTAATAAAGTTGTATGTGCATTAGTACCTTGAATTGTTTGAAATTGGTTGATCACTTGAAAGAAGTTAAATGTAACTACTAGACTTTAATTAAAGAAATTATTCATGCACTTCATATGTTGAGTCACATTGCATTCACTACTATACAATTGGTGGGACAAGTGTATAATAGTGGTGGTAGACATAACCGGTATATCATGTAAGTGGCGAGTAGGAACCAGTAAGAACTACTTAAATTGGTGGCTAGTAGGAGCCTGTAATAACTACAAGTTTTTGATGGCGTATAGGAGCTGGTAAGATCTATAAAAGTGTTTTTAAAAGTTGTGGCTGTAATTGGCCTGAATACCCAACCCCGAATTAAGGGCGTAATTCATTCAACATATGATTCCCGGAAAGTCATATGTCTTGTACGCTCACGTGGTTGTTGCATCCCATATGTTTGAATAATAAACTTGGTTGATAATTTTCCTTGAGTATGAATTTTGGAATTTACTCACTAAGCCCATAAGCTTACACCCCTATAGATATTTATATTCTCAGGAACACCTATTTTTGTGCCCGAGGTCTTCCGTATCCGTGTACGTTTTATATTGAAGCTTTTGGAGGAAATCTACTCGAAGACTTAGATTAGAATTCCTTTGAAATCTTTAATGTAGTATTTTGGATGTTATGAAGTTTATCTCGATCCTTGGAATTAGCGGGGGTATGCCCCTAAGAAATTATGTAATAGACCTTTGGTTATTTATGATATGATATACTTTATTTCTGGATTCTTGTATGTTCATCTTTACTTGCTTAAACTATGCTTCCCAAAAGCGTCTCCTATTACTGTGCTTGATGCCTTACATATAATATTAAGGCTTTCGCATGACTAAGGTAGCCATCCTTAAGCCTTGATATTATATGTGGCGGGCTGCCACGTTTAGGGTACCCTTCGGGGCGTGACAATGTACCTTTATGTGGACCTTTTCATGACCTATTTTCTTCATCTAAGTGATTCCTAGCATTAAACCCTTTTATATACTAGTTTATATAAGTTATAACACACTTAAAATCATTTTTTTCTAGCCTAAATATGACTATATTCGCTAAACTTTTACTTCACAATCTAAGTGTACTTTAAGAGTTTGGGATCTAAGTTATAATGGTGGAGAACTGGTAGTGATATGAATATAATGAGATTTTAAACAAGACAAATAGAATAATTGAACAATTTATATTATAATTCAGGTAATGGATATTGGATAAGATCAGAAATATTTTTAGGTACGAGTACTACTTTGTTTGTTGCTTGTACTTATTAGGTTAAAAACTCAAATTAACTAATTGAATATCCAACCATTAAGTTTAAGTGTCACACGTGCTTGGCTATGGTTAGTGGACCAAAAGTACTAGTCATACTAATGTGGTACCCGTATGATCCTTATGTGGCGCTATCCCTAATGGAGTTACACCTAGATATGATTATGAGCACATTTAGGATTTGACTTATAAACTCTTGGATGTTGGGGAATACTTAACACCGTTCATATGTATTATATATAAAATCTGTTGTTGAGATACTAAGCTATCCCTATATTGATTACTGGAGTGAAAATTTAAAATAATAATTAATTTTTTGTTGCATTAGAATTTCGTTTGTATGCGACTATGTTTGTAGTAGTACTACACTAGATTCTATTTCATTCTGTTTCTCTTTTTCAAGATCAAGTAACATTCATTATATGTTTGATCTTTAGGGATATGACATGGTTGTGGACTATAGAATGACGCTAATGATGGTGACTATCCAACTGATGAATAGACTAATTGTTTGTGTTAGAGATAGAACTCCTCAGTTATATCTTTTATATGATAAAAGTGTAGTGTATGTGTTATAATATCTTGTATGTTGGGTTAAGGGATAAACCCTCTTATGTTCCATAATAGTTTGTTTATGTTTTCTAATGGACTCCCTTTGATCCATCTTTTAGTGTTGATAGTGGTAGTGTGAATCTTAATTTGTTTGTTATGAATATATAGGGTTAATGTAACCCTATATGTGTGTGTGAGAGAGAGAGAGAGTTGGAGTTAATGGATTTGAATGTAATTAACGGTTGATATTTGTAGATTCTGAGCTTTAGTGTGTTTACACTTAGGAGTAGACATGTGGTGGGCTATGAATGACCTAAATAGGGCATTAAAAATTGAATAAATTTTCTTTTTCGTGTAATGATATAATTGTAAAGAGGGAGCTTCTACGGTCCCATTGATGGACCATCAAATTAACCATTTAACCGTTAAAATAAATATAATAAGTGAAATATTAACTATTTTAGTGGTTCGATGATGATTAGTGTGAGTCATTAGATAGTGATAAGATCATAGAATTTCCCTTATAGACAAGATAAATGTGAAACTTTTTAAGGTAATGAACATATGAATAGCATGAAAAATGTAGAGAAAGTAGTGAATTTTCACCTATGAAAATTGATAGTAAGTTCGCCATATGCAATAGGTTTTCAAAGGGACAAGAAAAGCAAATAACACAAGCAAGAAGACATATTTGTTGTGATTTGTAATTACGATTATTTTTAATTCTATTGATTTCATAAAATTTGATTGACAGAGCACACAATATATGATAGAATCAAATGATTAGTGAATTAAATGGTTAACTAGGGTAAAAGTGCATATTTTAAATTATCTTCTTTAATTTAATTTTAGATCCAAGAGAAATAGGCCAAATTCAAAGACATATATCCATAAAGAAAAGGGGAATTATGCTCACTTTGGAAACTACATCATGAGACCATAGAGGAAATTCACAAATGTTGATTTATCCATAGCTTCCTATAGTATTTATTTCCTTTTTATTGTTTACTTTAGTTAGTTAACTTAATGTTATTTTCCTTCCATATAAATTAAGAATTATTTTTTATAATGTCTCATTTGGTACATTTGGTTAATTATTCGATTAACTACAAGAATTTGGAATGGATAATTTCAATGTTTGATTACACTTTTTTGACACTATTTATTAATCATGTAAAAAACCATAAGCTTAATTAGCTCAATTTTTAAAAATTGTGGACCACTTTCGGTCTTAAATGATATTTAATCAAGAATTTTTTATATAGTGTATCTGTAAGTAGTGAAAAAAATATCTTGCGAGGTAGAGTTAATGCATATGGTAGTTTGTAATTGTTAAAAAAATATATAAATATTCTAAATAAAATATTTTTATCAAACTATTAGTTATGACACATGATAGTCCGTGACAACTAAAAAATTATTTTCAAGTCGAGTTAATATAGACAGTCCAAATGTTCTTGAAATGCCTAGTTTGATACCAAAATTAACAATCGAAATTATTTGGGGAAATCAACCAAATTTTACATACCAAATGACAAATGACTAGGGGTGTTCATGGTTTGGTTTGGTTCGGTTCAAGGGTTAAACAGAACTAAACCGCATTTGAAATTATAAACCTCATAAATTTTTTACATTAGTACATGACTCTAGAATAGAAAGTATGAACTAGTTAGTAAACCTAAAATTCAATAAAAACTTAAGAATAGATCCATAACTTAAATTTAGCTGGGTCAGGATCTAAGAACCAAAGAAAGAACTTCTTTGACCCTAATTGATACCAAAAACGAGATTTCATATCTTGAACTGATAATTCAAGATATGATTAAAGGAAACCTAAAATTTCAAACCCGAAACTTGTCATACGAATAGATTAAATAGAAAAATATAAATATAGAGATTAAATGACTTCTATTTAACTTAATAAAAACCTGAGACTAGAACAATGAGTAGTAGTGAGCCTATACATGGATTTACATCTAAAATTTGAGATTCCTAGATAATAATAAACACTACTGATAAGATTTCATACTGGATATCAAAACGTATGATATAAAAATAACCTAACTTCTATATTAAATGCAATATTGAGTAGTTAATCAACTACGCTTATAGTTGGGAAATGATAACCTAAAGATAAACCTTTAGGATTATAAATATACAACAAAAACTTAAACTGATGTATAACTAAAGATCTAAACTTCAAATAAATATTTGAATCATACCATTGTTCTAATTAGGGTTGTCTTAAGCTATTGGAGCCTAAAACAAAAATTGACCTAATAAGCTTAGGAAACCTTAATCGTGGGAGATAAAATTTTAAAAACAATTAATCGCGTAAATTTAAAACTTAAATTTGTATTGTTTGAGAATCTAAATATTTTGTAGAATTCAATAAAAATATTTTTGTACAAAAACTTTCAAATATTAGCTAATTTGTACTCGATTCACTTAATAAACTACCCAAATATATGTATAATTATCTAAATATTAGTATTATATATATATACTTGCAGGATACGGTTGGATGCATATATGTAGGGTTTGGATGTTCTTGAAATATGAGAACCAAAATTTGATCAAATAATACACATAAGGTCAACAAAATCAACTCTTTAAGCCAATCAAACCTTGCTAACTCAATCCTTGATTTATGACAATAAAACAATTGTTAAAACAGTGTGCAAGGATGGGGAAATCTGGTGCAAAGTATCAAAGGAAATGCTGTTACCATTTTCTTCTTTTCCCTTCTATATATATACATGTTGAAGCCTCTTAATGAACAAGCAAACAAGCATAACTTTCTTTCGAAATTTCCAGATGAAAACAACAGCTAATCAGTAGCCAAAACAACCTAAAAGCAGAAATCAAATCGCTCTAAACAGCCTAGTTCGAATCAGAGAAAAAAATAGCACGAAAAACACTTGAAACGAACACAAGGTGAGTTGATGTAATTCAGGTCGTTTTTTTTTAAAAAACTAAGGATTGGAACTGACTTTTGATAATCATAGGATCATAACCAACACAAAAACAAGCTTTGAATTTCATCGGATTGGCTCGAGTAAGGTAAATTTCAAAAACCCTAATTTTACCTTGATGATCCGAAAATCACGAATCATGTTGTTGTTTTGATGTTTTGAGTTGATATCAAAGTAGTAAATTGTTGTAGAAACTCATTGCAATCAAATTATGGGCATTGGAACGTCAGGAATCGGCCGAAATCATCGGGGAAGATGATGAATAGTATCTTCCCAAATGAGCATGGGAGGAACAGGCATATTCTACCCCATTTACCTCTTGGCTTTCAATTTTATAAAAAAAAAAATATTTTAAAACGAAGTTAATTAAATTAAATTATATGCTAATTAATGTTATAAATATTTTTAGGACTGTTATTATTTATTTATTTATTTTCTGTAAATATTAAAAATGTTATTACTTATTAGTAATATAATATTAAAATTTTTTATAATTGAGTTTAAAAATGAAAAGTTTTTTGGTATTAATAAATATATAGTATTTAAGTATTATATAATGAGATTATTAACATACATAGTATAGATTAGTAATATTAACATTAACAAGAGTGGATTTTTAGTAATATAAATCATTATTATTAATTTAATCCAAGTTCATTAAGTTTTCTAATATCATAAAAATATTTCAATTAATAATGTTTCTGAAATTATATTTCTTAAATATTATTATGTGTAATATTTATAATAAAAACTCAAAAGCTAAGTCTAAATCTATTTTAGTAATATTACAATTAATTTTAATTTAATAATAAAGATTTGTGAATTAGTGTTGATTTAAATTATATGATAAATATTACAAGTATTATTATTGGAAAAACATTATTATTATCATTAAACTTGTTCATTATTATTGTCATTTTCGTTATTATTGTTATTTATTAATGTTGTCATCGTAATTATTATTATTATTATTATTATTATTATTCGGCCAACAATGATTTTTCGAAAACAACTTTATTTAATTTAGCAAATCTTTATGTTATTAAATTATTGTCTATGGATGTATTTAATTAGTTTACAAGAAAAAAATTACAAGTTTAGTAATTACTAAGTATTTATCTAAATGAACACTTATAAATAAGTAGATAACAATGGAAATTTGAATAATCTAAATTTGTGAATATAGGGGAATCTATATTTTACGAGAAAATTTTATTAAGTAAATCGAAAGAAAATCGATAGTTTAAACAATAAAATATATAAAAGTGAATTAACTAAATTGTCAAATTCCTGAGTACCTGCTTAATAGATATAAGTATCAAACAAAATCAAACCAAACAACTTGAAAATAAAAATGGACTAATACTTAAATATCTTAAGATCTCCAAAGAATTAATATAGTAATAGAACGAAAACCCAGTAGCATGATAGGACACTTAGACATTCATAGGAATTTAGTCATATAGTTTTTGTGACATTGATGAATATATTAATCATCTCAATAGGTGACTTGGGTACTTGTGAGGACTTTCCTGACGATTATTACGATTGAGCAACATGAGCAGGTTAGTAACTCAGTCTTATTACATTTTATGTGCTTATAACTTAGCAAACTTTAAATAAAAGATAATAATTTGAGTATACTATATAGTTTATGGGAACTGTGTATTGTATTGATTGCCAAGTCACTCTAATAAAAATGACAACAGAATTATGTATGACTATATTGCTTATGTAACATGATTTGTCACGCCCCAAGAGGTACCCTAAACGTAACAGTCCGCCACACTTAATATTAAAGCTTAAGTATGACAACCTTAGCCATTCTCAAAAACTTTGATATTAAGTGTAAGGCGTGCTTTCACAATTTTAGAGGACCATACATGGAATTATGAAGCTTAAGAAGATATAATAACATATTAAGAAAGAAGGATTCATAATAGTTATTTATTCATAACAATGTTCTTACAAAACTTAGGAACTTTTCCCCTTATTCACAAATCTATTACAGAAGTATTTCTACATCCTATCTACTATACTTTATTTTAGGAGATTCCTTAACCCAAAAAGAAGGTACCTGGCTGCAAAGTCCTCACGGCCTCAACCACAAATAAGGGAACTGCAAAAGATATCTATAGGGGTATAAGCTAATAGGCTTAGTGAGAACTATTTCTATGAATAACTTCTTGTAACAAAATTTCAAACAGGTTGTTTAATCAAACAAATGGAATGCAACATACACGTGAGCAAACAAAGCATATAGTTTTTCGGAACTATATGTTGAATGGATTTGTGCCCTTCATTCGGAGTTTGGTGATACATAACCTCAAAACAAATAGTTTTTTTGTTAAAAAAAGATTTATGCTTTCGACCGATATTGCCAAGGATATGAAGTTTACTTGAATTGAGCCTTGCTTTTGGATCTTTCACCAAGCATTTCTTAATGTCACCAAGCAATCACTTTCGGTCACTTCGCCAAGTGTTGCTTCTGACCCGAGCTACAATCCTTCTCACCCAAGAATAATAACCCAATGCAATGTGACTAACTTCGTGGTATGCATGAATCTATTTATTTATGATGTCATAACATTATTATTATCATATTTAAGGTGATCAAGGAATTTCATACAAATCAAGTGTTATATTAAAAAAAAATAAATCAATTCCGGCCTCGATATTCTTAAGATTCTTTCAAAGAATTATCTTTACAATCATATCCATTTGTCTTTTCTTAATTCTAATGCAACTAAATTACAAGCACAAACAAGTAAAGCAATTTAAGAAAATAAACTCATGATGCCATGACGATGATTTCTCTAGCGCGAATGAGTCGCTCACACACTCCACTTAATCAAATAGTCTTCGGATATAGGTATTCTTCCTCGGAATCACCTAGCCAAAGAAAATACCCAAGATGAGTATTTCTTGATGATTCTCTTGAATTTTGACAAAACAATGTCATGAGAACGTTAAAAATTCGTATAAAGAAGAATTCTAATTTAAAATGGCCATAACTTGGTCATTTTAAGTCGGAATTGCGCATATAATATATCGATTTCTACCTACTTGAAAAATCTATCCATTTCTAAAACTATTTTTAACAAACAAGATCATATAGGCTTCGAAACAGTAGCGACAAAATTCACCAAGAATTTTCTAACTCAAAAATAATTTTGGTTCAAATATTAAATCATTCAAAATTTTTTGATAAATACTTAGTTATCTATATAGTTGAAAAATTCTATTTTTATAGCTACTTAGCTCATATTTATTCATGCTCAAGTATTTGTTGTCCATTTATGTTTCTTAAGTAAAACAATGTCAAATTAGAAGTTTAGAGAGCTATATTTTACAAGAAATTCATTTTGGAAATTATTTTGAAATAAATATTTTGATTCTTTTTTTTTTTTTCAAAGAATTGTTTTATAATTGACTTGTTATGACTTTTTGAAAATAAATTTTCCTCTTCTTCTAAGTGCTACTTTTCCCATTTATGTTTTATAAATTCTTTATTTGACTATTTATTTGAAAAGATCTAAACTTGAAAATTCTTACTTCTTACTCCTAAGGTTTTCGTTATGTTGAGTTCTCATAAAGGTCATTTCTATATTAAAAATCATTTTTCTCTTTGAATAACAAAGTGACATAGAAAGGCCTTTCAAAACATAGTTTCAAAAATTGTATTGAGTTCTTCTTAAAACTTGAAAAGGAATAACTTTTACTTTTAATAAACCATAGATTTTATATTTCATATAACTTATTCCTAAGTGATAAAATCTCCTTTTTATCAATTATTTTTAGTGCTTGAAAAATTTGGACAATAATCTTAATGAACATGGTTTATGAGAGATAATAGCAAGCAAAATAGCATAAATAATAAATAAAGTCAAGTATTGGGAGTCTTAGCTTCTTCAAGGCTCCTAGGACTCAGAAGTAGACTAGTCCCAAAAGAAAAATAAAATGAAAGAAAGAAAAATTTGTTTTGACTTGATGAGGATAAGTCTAAAACTAGAGGCTAGTCTTAAAATAACAAGAAATAAATAAATTGCATTGGAATAAATAAATAAATTGCATTGCATGAAAATAAATTGCAAGTGAGCTTATATGCTCTAAAGAATATGTATGCATATATAGATACATAATAATACTTGGATATGATAACAATAACCAAATAAAACAATATAAACATAAATAGATTTTTCATGAACAAGAACAATGCATGAACATAATGTAGCTTCCATAACACTTAGTTTTTAGAAACTCACACCATGGTCATGTAAAGTTACATGACATAAAGAAAAGAATAATAATAAGAAAGTTTACCTAAAGAAGGTTTTGATAGTGTTATGGGTTTTTGTGTAGATAGAAAGTGGTTTTGGAATTATTTTGAGAGAGTTTTGGGAGGTTATTTTATTAGAGTTTTGAGAGGAGAATTTGAGAGAGTTTTTTTTAGGAAATTTGTGAGCAGTAATTGTGTGAAAGAAGTAAAAGAGGAGGGGGGTATTTATATGAAAATGTGGAGTGATTTTGGAAGGGAGGGAGGGGGGTGTGGGGGTGGCGCGAGACGCCGGCCATGTAGAGTAGAAGGGGGGAGAGAAATTTTATTTTGTATTTTTGTGGATTAAAAGAAGTAATAAGTAAGGTAAATGTGAAATAAAGTTATGGGAAATGTAAAAAGTAATGGTTATAGGTTATGATGTGTGTAAGAGTAGGTGTAAGAAAAAGTAGAGATAAAAGAATAGTGTAGAATAGTAATGAATAGTGTAATGTAAAATAGACATGACAATTTAAGTATCGGTAGTGGGAAAATATGCGCATAATTGCGATATCTGTTATTTTTACTTACTAAAAAATTATAAAAATGATATTTTTGAAAACCTTATATTTTTACGAGTCTAACAATATATCCAGAATATTTTTACTATTCTGAGCCTCGAGACACGTTTTTCAAGAACTGTGTTCGATCAGGTTCAAGACGATTTGCGGTTTTACTAATTTGATCTTTTTAAGCTTCCTCAGGTAATTACGCACTATTCTACATTCTAAACTCTTACTTACTTTCTCCGAGTTGCTTATTCGGGATTGCCGGACTTAAGCTATTACGTTTAATCAGGGTTTTGTTGACTTTAGAGTTCTGGTTGACTTCCAGATTAGGGTTTTAGGTTAAATCGACTCCAAAAATTTGGGGGTTTACATGATTGAATGTCTGCATTGCTTGATCGCCATCAATTTAATTAAAAATTACTGGTACCATAATGAAAACTGTACATGCATTGCATATTTTGCATAAAATAGCATTTGAGTAAGTAGTAACCTACTACGTGTTAGTATTTTGGATATTTGGTAATGCTTGGTTTATCTAGGCAAGAAAGCTATTAGTTAATCGTAAGATTACCTCTATTCTATTGATACCATAGGAACTAAATGGTAAATGAAGGATGCCGCTTATGGTATTGCTTAAAAATGACTAACACTTAATGGAGTTTCTAAAGCTAAAGCAGGAAATGAATGTTAAGACACAATAAATTCAAAGAGATAATTAAATTGAGCATTGTTGTTTCCTGAAAGCTTAGTCTCTTCTAGGTAGGTAGGCCATAGATTGTGATCCTTCAACCCCGATGAGAGGGCGCAAATCTTCATCCTGTTTGGATTTTGGGTTATCCAGGCTTATATTTGTACATATATTTGATTGATACATTTCATACGATTATTAAATAACTTGTGTGTGTTATGTTATAAGTTCTGGTTATTCACTAAGCTCGTGGTTTAGCTCACACTCCAACAGTCCTTTCAGGTTCACTCTGCGGCCTTGGCTCATTACTACTAGGAGCATGGTCTCGGTAAGAAATTAAAAGCTGGAGGCTTAAGGAATAGTATAGGATAAGAATATATATTTCTATTTTATTTGTAAGTATCATGCATTAGAAACTTTAGCTATGTATTTGCAGGAGTTTATAGAAATGTTATGATCTGTAATATTTTTATTATTCACAAACTTAGTGTGACAGTTATTTACTAATTTATGTCTTATATATACTTGTTCACCTTATCCAAGCAACTAAAAGATCTATTTATTGAAAATATATCATTCTTAGAAGGTAAACTAGTAATAGTATTCAAGTGTATCTGGTTTACTACTACTAGGGTACCTTAAGGGCGTGACAGTTTTAAGTTGGTATCAGAGCATGGTTGCTGGTGTAGGAATGACAAATATATGTAAGAAAGTAAATTATTAAATGTGGTATTAATAGTATAAGTTTAGACCCAATTAGAACTATTTAGATTAGTTGGGTAGTTATACGTATTACTAGATGTACCATTAGCGATAAAATCTATGTGATTACTAATCATACAAATTTTATTATGTGTAGACCAATCCAACCATTTGTCATATTAAATGGAAAATCTTTAGCATGATGGAGGAAGAGACACTTACTGATTATAGATGCCGACTCGGAGTCTTAGTAGAAGATTTTGCTTTGTCAAGCATTACAAAGACGCTGGATAAAATTTTCAGCACTTGGAAGAGAGGTCTATAACCACTGCTGGAAAATTGGCTATTCCTGATGGAGAGGGCTTTCCCAAATAATGGCACAGCAGTTGAAACCATTTACAGGTTTGAGAGGTTGATAAATCACAGATGGGGAGGCATAGAAATTGATAATATAGCTTTTATTATATCTGCCCGATTAGTGAGACCCGATCTTCCAGACTTTAGGATTTGGATTCCCATTAGAGGTGATTGGGCGTATGCACATGACATTAGCTATGATCATGCTTTGGTTCGGGAGGATGTTGCTCCTGATGATGATTGAATGCTGACACATGTGGTCAGAAGCTGTTTTCCTAAAGATGTTTTATCAGACAGGCCTCCTATCATTCTAGAGGAGGAAAGTGAGACCAGACACTTCATTAGACCACTTGGCAAAAGAAAACAAGCAACTATGCAAGCCACAGTTTTTTATGCAGAGTGTGACTACAGCTTTGATAGATGAAAAAGAGGGCAAAAAGAAAAGAATGGAAGCTGAAAGTTTTGTTTCCAATTATAATTATGCCCAATGGATTGGGACCACTCATGGCGGATGGATTGAGAAAGATGTACCACCACTTAACACCATGGAGAAGCCTGCCTCTAAGGGTATCCGGATGATGGATACCAACCTGACATTCGCACCACCAGGGAATAGTGAGGGGAGAAATTGATGTAGATGATAGCAGCTCTGAGGAAGAAGATCACTATCCATAGTTAGGCCCTCGGGAAAAGGGTAAGGGACCTTTGTACCCTAGCTCATAGAGTTAGATCTAATCTTGGACTATGTTATGTTTATCTTGATAGATGATATAACTGATGTAATATTTTGATGGACTTATTGGTAGGATTATATATGTAGTATATGGCATGTGGTATGAAGAATGACGAACTTTTGATGTTATCACTAGAAGAAGTTAGAACTAGAGTTAGTGCAAATTTTGGAGTGTATATAAAGCAATAACTATATAATATTATGTGTGTTTTGGTTATGAAATACATGTATGACATATATATGTGATTTATTTGTAGTCTTTTAATGAATGTAAATCTTGAATTAATTTAGATAATATGTTCAATGATAATAGAATGCCAAGAGGAAGAGATAGAAGTAGAAATGCAAGAATATCTGAAAATCCACCAACAAATGCTCCTGCACCAACTCAAAACCGATTAGAAGATGTGTTGCAAAATCTTCAACAACAAAATGTACTAATCTTGCAAGCTCTACAAAATATGCAAGCAACACATGTACCACTAGCTGGGGCACCAGAAGCTCCTCCGATAAACACCGGAAGAAATGAAAGATATACTACACCTGTTCAAGTTCAATAAAATGGATCGGTAAACCCACATGAAACGCTGCAGAGGTGCAAGCACCAACACGATATGAACAAGAATTACCACCGCCACACCATTACGTCCTCAAAGAAACTTGTTACCTGAATTTTATCAAATGCAATAGGTACTTTGAAGGACTACTACTCGAAAACCAGAAGAAGTTGAGGATTGGCTACTCAAATCGAGCGATCTCTTGATGTTTTAGTACCAGAAGCTCTAAAGGTATCATATGGAACTTACTTGCTCAGGTTAAGAGCAAGATTGTGATGGAATTCTAAGCAAAGAACATTGCCCCAACCCATTCATTGGGAGACGTTTAAGCAAGAATTTTGAAAGAATATTTTACAAGCAATCTAATGGCGAAGTATAGTACTGACCTGATGAATTTAAAACAAGGCAGTAAAACAATTGATGAATATGTGCACGAGTTCAACTGGTTATTACAATTTGCACCAGATGCCTAGAGAGACAGTGATGAATTAAAAAGGCAAACTTTCATGGTAGGTGTAAAGATCCGTTCCTCTAAATCTCGAGACTTAGAGTACCGAATCCCCAACCACATATAATGTTTTCACATTATATGTAAGGTTGTCCTAAAACTAACAGTTTATGAAAGTTGTTTGATCACAACCACTATACTTTGTAAAGAACTTTTAAACAAAACAAGATTGCTAACAAAAGCAATCTATACATATATTTACATCATATAAACATTGATTAGTGCCAATACAAGACACTACAAAATTTACATGTTTTCTTACATCAAAAAGAAACCTAAGGAATCTTAAGGTCTTTACAACAAATAGGCTTAACTACCAAGCCATCTATACATAACTTTTCCTTAGCAAAAAGTCTTCCAAAAGTCCAGGGTAATCGGATCCTATTCATCCCACTCATCCAGAAATCTCTCGAAATCGGACTCATAGCCTAAGTCATCATAAAACTCGTCTCCAATACCTGCAAAGCAGCAAAAGTGAGCCAGAGGCTCAGTACACAATAACCAATGCAAAAACAAATCATCAAATCAATGTAATGCATCATTAAACGGTGATTATCTTTATTACACTTTCTTTCACAAATCAACAACAGGGTATTCAAACCCCGGTCACGCTTCGAGAATTAGGGTCCTGAGTAACAGCAGCTGCTCAGGTTGATATAAGCAGTCCGAATACTTATATCTCCTATATCTATTTCATGAGATAATAGCTTCATTTAAGGTTTAAAAGCCGTTGCCCGACTCTACTTAAACTCAGTCCATAACATGAGCCTAGTTCACAAGTTCCCATAAACTTTGAACTAAATCATGGTATTTCCCCCTAAGTTTAAGTAAACGTTACACAGATACTATTCCCCCCCTATCGGCTACCCACTTAACCAAAAAGAATCGCTATTGCATCATAGCGTACCATTGCATCATGGTAAAGTCATTGCATCATGACTTGGTTAAGCGCCTAACTAACATGTCATTGCATCATGACAGGTTTGCTGCTCCTTGGACCATATTAAACAGCGTAATAGACATCTAATTCATTCAAATATTAAGTCAAATCGATTTAAATCAGATTAGGAATACTTATTCCTAGCAATCATCATACAAGTTATTGCGTACCTGAACCCATTAGTATATAACTAGGATCTCTCGGTGATGAACTAACCAAAGAATCCTTAACTGAAATAGAAATATCACAATAATCAGTAAATCAACAATTATAGATATCATTCTCACAATTATACACATATTATATCCATATATCACAATTAATCAAGGAAATCCAAATAATTGAATACAAGGTCACGAATAAGCATTTAAACATCCTATTATATCCTAAAATCGCTTAATAAATACTCAATTGCTCAAATAACAAACTTCGGAAAATTTTAGAAAAAGTTTTTAAATTTCAAAAGCACAGGAGATAGGTCGGCAGCCACAGCCGGCGGCTTTGGGCTGGTGCTTGATTCTCTGAAAATCAACACTGCCAGCGCTGGCAATGTTAAAGGGTACGCCATCAGCCTTTGCATCCTACGCTGGCGGCCTTGAGCCGGCGTAGGAACCAAAACCAAAATTTTCAAAAACGTCCAGAGAGGTCTAAGCAGTCCGCTTACCTAGATACGCGGGCAGCTTTGACACATACGTCGACGGCCTTGATTCCTGCTGCCAGCGTACAATATGAAGGAAAGAATGCCGGCTGACTTTCCTAGCGAAAGCCGGCGGCGTAGAAACCTAGATTGCCGGCGTACGTTTTGAAGAACAAACGCTGGCAAACTTTTATTGTAAAAGCCGGCGGTTTAGCAAAGCGGCGTTAAGAGATTTGAATCCAATGCTGCCTCTACGCCGGCGGCGTTGAATTCCCAGGTGCCGGCGTACGTTTTAAAAACAGACTTAAACGACAATATTTAAATCCTCTGTTTTTCACTTTGAAAAATTCATCTTAAAACACTTCAAAACCTTCCTCAACTACACTTCCAACTTCATATACTCACTCCTATCTCTACTACTCAATCCTAACAACTCAAAACAAGAATTCAACACAATTAAACACTTCAAACTCCACTTCAATCCATTCTAAATTTCCCTACAAATTCCTCTTCACATCCTCCCAACACTTCATATCACTACAACCAATGCATAAACAAACTCACACACTCACAAAGTTCATTCCTAGCTCATCTCAATACATGAACAATCATCTAGACAACATTAAACTCATTCATCCAAGAATCCATACAACTACTTCAAGAAAGAAAAACAAAACAACCATCACAATTAAATCCACTCACATGTAAATGTTTTGCCTTAGAGAGAACTTGATTTCCAAAGCTTGCTATTGTTCTTAGCTTAGTCTTGGAGTTGGAAATGGAATGGAAATGGAAGAAGAAAAGAAAAGAAAGAAAGAAATGGAAAATTCGATAAAAATGAGCTGCCCCCAAAAAGTGTCTAATTAAGCTTAATTTGACTTTAACACATTCCAAATTTACCCTTAATGCATACATAACTTAGGGTGCATTTGCTTTAATTTGGTCTCATTGGGCTTATATGAGCATAAATACTACTTAATTAAAGAAACAAAATTCCATCACTAATCTTGTAAAACCAAAGTTGATTTTATAAATCTAACTTAACTAACACCTTAATGTACAAAAGGCACAATTAATAATTTTACTATACACACATTAATACATATAAAACAAAGATATTACTTTCAATCTACACATGCAAAATAATGCATTTTAGACTACTAACAACATAACCATGATATTCATCATACTCACTCAATTCAATACTCAAGATAATAAATAAACACATGGAATTTAAATAAAATTTAAATCTAGGTCATTTCAGTATGGTTAGAACCAAATTTCCAAAGGAGACTGGCTGAGTTCGAAATTGCGGATTTTGCAGCTATGGTAGAAAAAGCACGGATCATTGAACGTGCCAAGAAATACGAAGTTGAAAGATATAGGAAACGTGGACAGTCATTTGGCAAAAGAGCACATGGAGAAATAGGAACAAGTTTTGCTCCTAAGAAAAAGAGATTCTTTAAACCCATAGGGAATATGAAAAGTAAGAACATTGAAAGAAGTAATGTTTCGTGTTGGAAGTGTAAAGGTGCTCATTACCCGAGAAATTATCCATAATTACAACAAAAATGTTATTACTATGGTGAAAGTAGACATATGGTTTTTACATGCCTAAAGAAAAATGGTGTAATATCAACTCATTGTCCACAACGGATAACACATCTGCTGGTTCTTCCCACTTTAAAGGAGTAGTTAATACGATCGGACCCAAAAATGGGAATACTAATGCCAGTAAATCTACTACAACAGCTAGGGTTTATGCTATGCATGGAACTCCAATTGAGGATTTGGAATCTGAGGGGGAGGATGAAGAAAATGTATGGGATGAATATGATCCTGATGACTACGGTCTCGTTGCAGGTATGTAGTTTGATAATTAATTTATTTGAGTAGTTATAGCCAGCACAAACATGATTAGATGAACAAATATTCTTGTGAAGTAAAATAACATGTAATTAATAAATGATAAATAGGAACAATTCAAATGAGAGGTCAACCTATGTATGCTTTATTTGATACGGAGCAACACACTCTTTTATCAATACTGGACTAGCAAGAAGTGTGGAATATCCAATTGAGACCATGATCAAGGAGATAGGAGTTACCACACAACAGGAGATTCAGTGATGACTCGTGAGATAATGAAAGGATATCCACTAGAAATCGGGGGACAGAAATCATTTCCTGATTTAATCTTGGTAGATATTCAAAAATATGATATTATCTAGGATATGACATGGTTAACTACTGCAAAAGCAAAAGTTGACTCGTCTTAAGACAATATCTTTTATGAATAACCAAGGGAAAGACAAGAGTTTAGAGGTGAGATCCTCAAAGAGGTCGGAAGTCAAATAATGATAATTGAAGTTGAAAATGAAAAGGATATGGAGAGGAATGGATGTATTCTTGGAGCAATCGAAGGACGAACCCACAGAAATGGATGTTCATACTATCAGAACAGTATGTGAGTATCCAGATGTATTCCCTGATGAATTGCCAGGATTACCCCCATACAAGAGGTGGAGTTTTCAATTGATTTGATACCTGGAACAGAACCAGTAGCAAAAGCTTCATATCGCATGGCACCTGTGGAATTGAAAGAATTAAAGGTACAATTACAAGAATTATTGGATAAAGAATTTATTAGACCTAGTGTTTCACCATGGGGAGCACCGTATTGTTTGTTAAAAAGAAAGAAGGCTCAATGAGGCTTTGTATTAATTACACAGAATTAAACAGAGTAACTATTAAGAACAGATATCCTTTACCAAGAATTGATGATCTGTTTGATCAATTAAAGGGAGCAAAAGTATTTTCTCGAATTGATTTGAAATCTGCTTACCATCAAATTCGAATCAAGACAAAAGGACCTACCAAAAACAACATTTCGAACTAGGCATGGTCATTATGAATTTTTAGTCATGCCTTTTGGATTGACAAATGCACCTGCTGTTTTCATGGACTTGATGAACCGTATCTTTAGACCTTTATTGGATGTTTGTGTGATTGTCTTCATAGATGACATATTAGTGTATTCGTTCACAGATGAGCAACATGATGAATATTTAAGAAGCGTATTACAAATACTGCAAAACAATCAGCTGTATGCCAAATTGTCTAAATGTGAGTTCTGGCTTAAAAGTATATCATTCCTAGGAGACATTGTTTCGGGTGATGGGATATCGGTTGATCCTACTAAGGTTAAATCTATCGTGGAATGGAAAAGACCTAAAACTGTTACTGAAGTAAGAAGTTTCTTGGAATTAGCAGGATATTATCGGAAATTTGTATAAGATTTCTCAAGAATTGCACACCACTGGCACAATTGACAAAGAAAAATGAAAAATTTGAGTGGAATGATAAACGTGAACAGAGTTTTCAAGAGTTGAAAAAGAGATTGGTATCAGCACCAATATTGGTTCTGCCTAATGACAAGGATCCATACACCGTTTATAGTGATGCATCCAGGAATGGTTTAGGATGTGTACTGATGCAAAATGAGAAAGTAATAGCTTATGCTTCTAGACAATTGAAACCCCATGAGATGAATTATCCTACTCATGACCTGGAATTAGTTGCTATTGTTTTTGCACTCAAGATTTGGCGTCATTACTTGTATGGACAGAAATGTGAAATATATACATATCACAAAAGTTTGAAGTATATATTTACCCAGAAGGAATTGAACATGAGGCAACGTAGATGGATGGAATTAATTAAAGATTACGATTTAACCATCAATTACCATCCCGGTAAGGTAAATGCTGTAGCTGATGCATTAAGTAGTAAAATTATGAAGAAGTGGCCTCAATATTGACGAGCAGAAAGAACTCATCAGAGAATTTGAGAATCTAAATTTGGAGTTTTCAATACAAGGTTTGGACGTAGAACTTGGAAGTTTAACCTTAGAGCCTACTTTGCTCCAACGAATTAAGGAAGCTCAAAAAGAAGACAAGGAATTCCAAGAAATTATCCAAAGGGTATCACAAGGCAAATATAAGGATTTTCAGGTGGACGATGATGGTATATTAAGAATGAATAAAAGATTGTGTGTGCCACATGATGAAAGCTTGAGGAAGGAATTAATGCATGAAGCACATTATTCTGGATATACCATACATCCAGGCGAAACGAAGACATACCAAGAGTTGAGGAGTGCATATTGGTGGAATGGAAATGAAAAATGATATTACTTGATTCATGGCCAGATGTGAGGTATGCCAAAGAGTAAAAGCAGAACATCAAAAACTAGGTGGATTGTTAAAACCTTAATAATTCCTGAATGGAAATGGGATCAAATATCTATGGATTTTATCCTCACTACCTAAGACAAGTGCGGGTCATGATGCTATTAGGGTCATTGTAGATAAACTCACTAAGTCAGCTCATTTCTTACCAATCAATATGACATATCCCTTAGAAAAGTTGGCACGACTGTATTTGAAGGAAATTATGAGATTACATGGTGTACCTGTTAGTATAGTATCAAATCGAGATCCACGGTTTGTTTCTAGATTCTAACAAAGATTACAAAAAGCATTGGGAACTCAATTGAAATTTAGTACAGCTTACCATCCTCAAACTGATGGACAAATAGAAAGAACCATTCAGACACTGAAGGATATGTTAAGATCATGTGTTTTAGAGTTCAAAGGAAATTGGGATCAACATTTACCATTAGTGGAATTTGCATACAATAACAGTTACCATTCAAGTATAAGGATGCTACCCTATGAAGCTTTATATGGTAGAAAGTGCCAATCCCCATTGTTCTAGGATAACTTGGAAAGAGTAATGGTTGGGCCTGAATTGGTTCAGGAAACAATTAATAAGGTTTCGGTAATAAAGCGAAGAATGAAAGAAGCTAAAGATAGAAAAAAGAGTTGGGCAGACTTGAAAAGAAGAGAATTGGAATTTAATGAAGGAGAACATGTTTACTTGAAGGTAAATCCAATCAAAAGTCTTCATAGTGGGCAAACAAAAGGAAAGTTGAGTCCTAGATATGTAGGACCATTTGAAATATTGGAACGAGTTGGAAACCTGGCATATCATCTTGCATTACCACCCAATTTATCTGGTATACATAATGTTTTTCATGTATCGGTACTAAGAATATATGTACCGGATCTAAATAAGATAGTTGAACTGGAACCAATTGACCTGAAGGAGAATTTGACTTATGAAAAGCATCCTATTAGAATATTGGACAGAATAGTGCAAGTTCTTAGAAATAAAGAAATCCACTATGTTAAGGTGTTGTGGATCTCCAAACTAAAGAGATGACTTGTGACCTGGAAGAGGAGATCAAGAAAAACTATCCACATCTATTTGAGAATTCAGGTACACACAAGCTTTGAGGACAAAGCTTAAATTAAGGGATGAGGGGGGTGGGTTTGTTAGGGTGGGGAGAGAGAGGGAGAGAGAGAATGTAAACCCTAGAAATTTTTCACGTTAGTACACGACTCTATAATAGAAAGTATGAACTAGTTAGTGAACCTAGAATTCAATAAAAACTTAAGAATAGATCCATAACTTAAATTTGGCTGGGTTAGGATCTAAGAACCAAAGAAAGAACTTCTTTGACCCTAATTGATACCAAAAACGAGATTTCGTATCTTGAATTGATAATTCAAGATATGATTAAAGGAAACCCAAATTTCAAACCCAAAACTTGTCCTACGAATAGATTAAATAGAAAAATAAATATAGAGATTAAATGACACTATTTAACTCCATAAAAACCTGAGACTAGAACAATGAGTAGTAATGAGCCTATACATGAATTTAAATCCTAAAATTCAAGATTCTTGGATAATAATAAACACTACTGATAAGATTTCATACTGAGTATCAAAAACAGATAACCTAGCTTCTATATCAAATGCGATATTGAGTAGTTAATCACTGCACTTATAGTTGGGAAATGATAACCTAAAAATAAACCGTTAGGATTATAAATACACAACAAAAACACAAACTGATGTATAACTAAAGATCTAAACTTCAAATAAATATTTGAATCACATCATTGTTCTAATTAGGGTTGTCTTAAGCCTTTGGAGCCTAAAGCAAAAATTGACCTAATAAGCTCAGGAAACCTTAATCGCGAGAGATAAAATTTTAAAAATAATTAATTGCGTAAATTTAAAACTTAAATTTGTATTGTTTGAGAATCTAAGTATTTTGTAGTATCCAATAAACATATTTTTGTACAAAAACTCTCAAATATTAGCTAATTTATACCCGATTCACTTAATAAACTACCCAAATATATGTATAATTATTATCTAAATACTGGTATTATATATATATACTTGTAGGGTACGGTATATGTAGGGTTTGGATGTTATTGAAAAATGAGAACCGAAATTTGATCGAATAATACACATAAGGTCAACAAAATCAACTCTTTAAGCCAATCAAACCTTGCCAACTCAATCCCTCATTTATGATAGTAAAACATTTGTTAAAATAGTGTGCAAGGATGGGAAATCTGGTGCAAAGTATCGAAGGAAATGCTGCAACATTTTCTTCTTTTCCCTTCTATATATATACATGTTTAAGCCTCTTAATGAACAAGCAAACAAGCACAACTTTGTTTCGAAATTTCTAGATGAAAACAACACCTAATCAGTAGTCGAAAAAACCTAAAAACCGAAATTAAATAGCTCTAAACAGCCTAGTTCGAATCAAAGGAAAAATAGCACAAAAAACGCTTGAAACGAGCACGAGGTGAGTTGATGTAATTCGGGTTTTTTTTTTAAAACTAAGGATTGTAACTGACTTTTGATAATCGTAGGATCATAACCAACACAAAAACAAGCTTTGAATTTCATCGAATTGGCTCGAGTATGGTAAATTTCGAAAACCCTAGTTTTACCTTGATGATCAAAAAATCAGGAATCATGTTGTTGTTTTGATGTTTTGAGTTGATATTTAAGTAGTAAATTGTTGTAGAAACTCATTGGTATCAAATTATGGGCCTTGGAACATCAGGAATTGACTGAAATCATCAAGGAAGATGATGAATAGTGTCTTCCTAGATGAGCATGGGAGGAACACGGGCGTGTCCCACCCCGTGTACCTCTTGGCTTCCAATTTTATAATTTTTTTTTAAACCGAAGTTAATTAAATTAAATTATATGCTAATTAATGTTAAAATATTTTTAAGACTGTTATTATTATTTATTTATTTTTCTGTAAATATTAAAAATGTTATTACTTATTAGTAATATAATATTAAAATTTTTGAAAATTGAGTTTAAAAATGAAAAGTTTTTTGGTATTAATAAAATATAGTATTTAAGTATTATATAATGAGATTATTAACATACATAGTCTAGATTAGTAATATTGACATTAAAGAGAGGATTTTTAGTAATATAAATCATATTA